>VSMD01019505.1:0-14161 GCA_008750895.1 Mirza zaza | reverse complement strand
AAGTTCATGTGAACTGCTTGCTTTATCTACTAAGCAGGCCCATACTCCTAGCTGAAATACAAATTCTAAAGCTAACCCATTTGTTAGTAAGAGAAATAAAATCACCAAAATTTCTCTTTAATCAAATTGAATAAGCTATTTTCTCAATCTTTGAATTATAAAACAGTCTCCTACTTTTTCCATTCTTAAGTCATTAGTTTTGTTGGCATTTCACATTACATTATCCTACTCAATGCACTCTTCTTGGATTACTCTTCGTTGTTTCATGCCAAAATAATTAAAAACTGGAAAACAAAGCTTTTTTATTTCATTTTTAAAGTCATCAGATATTAAGATCAAATAAAATTTCATCTGTGAGCCAAAGCCAGTTTGTTCCAAATGCTTTTTCATCTACTTTCTTCCAAATGTTTGTAGTTCATATGTCTAAGTCATACAAAAGTTATAATATTTTAAAAGCATGTATTCTATATAATATAAGGTGGTCTAATTAAACAACTGTTAAGAGTCTAAAATAACTCAAAGAAAAAGCCCATTAAAATCTATAGCCAAAAAAAAAAAAAAAAAAAAAAATCTATAGCCATTTTCCCCTTTTTCATGACCCTTTTTTAAAAAGTAATTACTTAGGCAAGTAGTATTGAAATACTAAAACTTTAGACTGAGAATATAACTTTTAGAAGATTTAATTCTTCACTCAACTCTTAAGAAGGAGAGATAAGATATCTTAATGGCTTCAGTTTCTTTTTAGGTGCATAGAGATCAAATGATATCTTCCCCCAAAGAGGGTGAAGAGTTGGTACCTATTGATGGAACAGGAGATTCGAGGAGAAAGTTGGAAGTGAAAGACACAAAAGAAGGGTCCTGTTTCACTTCCATTAAGATGTATAAAGCTACAAAACAATGTGGCTTCCACATTAGCAACAAAAAAAAGCTAAATAATCAATAAAATCATGATTTGCCTTGGACCATCAGAGAGCGAAGGCAGCAAAGCAAACAGGTGAGCTAAATGAGACCAGATGCACAAACTGCTTCACCTTCAGCAAAGCACCCCATGAAGAGGCAACCACCTTAAAAGAGGGTAAGAAGAAAACAAAACATTAACAAATTCTTAAAGGCCAAGTGTGCGATAGAGTGGTGGTTTAGGGACCCCTGGTGGCTCCCAACACAAGGAAGTCTGCACTCCCTCACAAGCACTTTCTCTAGCCCCCAGGAGTCCACAGGCACACAAACCCTGCCCGCTTCCCTTTCTTGAAGAGAGACCCTTCTGGAAGTGGGAGCCAAGGGCTGTGTGCCCATGGGGGAAGGGCAAGAATCGATCCTGCCTCTACAGCCCAGGCAGAGTCATTGCCTCTGGTCAGAGGTGGAACCCAGTATCACTGGGGAGGTGGGAAAAACCCTCCCTTCCTCCCCCAGACCCAGGCAAAGGTAAACTCTGAGGCAGAGTCAGGAAACGCCATTATCCCCATCATGAACCTTGCACTGAGTAACAGGTGCTAGCACCCTACCACGGGGGTGGGGTGGGAAGAAACAGGGCAACCCACATGTCCCTGATCTGAAGCTGAGGTACACCGAGCTGAAGGAGGAGTAGAGCAGTCACACTGGGGAAGGGGCCAGAAACGCCCCAGCATCCAGGCTTCCATACTGACACAGAGGCCAGCTACCACCGGGGGAAGAGGGTGAAACTCTCTCCTGCCCTAAATGCCCCATGGATACTAGACAGGATTTGGCTGCCATATGGGGGACAGGAATGTTGAGAAAGGCTCACTTCTGAGATGCAGGTATCCAGTGCCGGGGTACATGAGACTAGATCAAGAGAATCAAGCCCTCACCCCACTCCCACCATTAGCCTCCCACCAGAAAACCAAACAGCCGTATACAATGTGGTAAGGGTAAGAGCACAGAGAGAGACCTTTTTGTGGCACAAGCATTTAGGGCTACTTAAAGCCGAGGGTAAATTGGAACGTGGAGAAACCCTACGGTTCACACTAAGTACAAGGTAGCAGCAATCCACTGCTAAAGAGATTTGAAGACTGTGATACATAAATGGTAGTTACAGCAACAAAAAGACCTAAACTCAGCTTAAATAAAAACCAGATTGGCTCAATGCCCCCACATTAAAAAACTAAGAAGAGACATGCCATGCCCATTTCCAGGCATAAATCCTATTGACCTCAGGCTCTACTGTCCTTTTATATAAAATATACAGTATTTAATCAAAAACTTACACACAAGAATATTTTAAGTATATTTTACTGTTGGGTGGAGTGTTCTGTATATATCAGAAAATCATCGTTTGACAATGATTTTCATGTATTCTAAATTCTTACTGATTTTCTCTCTAGTAGTTTTATTAATTACTTTTACAGGACTACTGAAATCGCCAACAATAATCGCTGAATCATCAATTTCTTCCATCAATTCTATCTTGTTGGTTCATGTATTTTGATACTCTGTCATTATATGTATAATAATTTATAAATGTTATATCTTCCTGATGTATGAGCCCTTTATTAGTAGAAAATATTTCTCATTGTCTCTAGTAACATCCTTTGTCATAGGATTCTAGAGAACGTCATGGAACACACAGAGGTCCGTGGAGGGTGGCCCCCTGAGAGGGCACAGGAGCTCCATGCCACTTCTCACATGCTGTGCCCTATAATCTCTTCCGTCTTGCTGTGCATCTGTATCCTCTGTAATATCCTTCATAATAAACGGGTAAATGTAAGTTAAGTGTTTCCCTAAGTTTTGTAAGCCGCTCTAGCAAATTAATTGAACCCTAGGAGGGGGTTATGGGAACCCCAATTTATAGCCAGTTGGTCAGAAGTTCCAGAGGCCCACACATATGACTTGCATCTGAAGTGGGGAGCAATCTTTTGGGGCTGTACCCTCAACCTGTAGGATCTGACACTATCTTCAGGTAGATAGTCTTAGAAGTGAATTGAATTAGAGGACACCCAGCTGGTGTCTGCTAGAGAACTGATTGCTTGCTTGGTATGTGGGGACAACCTCACACACATCTGTGCACAGAAGTGTTCCTGTTGTAGGAGTACAATAGAAGAAATGTAAGGCTGGTGTTGGGCACCCCCTCCCCTCCCTAAAGAAAAAAAGAGAAACCCACAAGACCCACAAAAATAACTTCTAGGCCCAGCTAAGTTAAGATATAACTACACCTGGATGTTCACCCAAATAAGGAAGGTTTCGGTCCCTGGAGTCCGTACCCAAGTTTTGGTTCCTGAATTCCGTAAATACCACCAGCCCCTCCTATTTCTCATTAACCGCCAAAGGTCACAGTGGAAAATCCCCAGCTCTTCCCGCCAAAAGTCCCTAGCCCACCTCAGACAGTATAAAAACCCTCACCCCTTTCAAACAGGCGTGAATTCTCTGGCCCCCCACTCCTTTGGGAACCATGAACCTCGCCCAGGAGCACTCAATAAAGCCATGTTGCTTCCCATATTTCTCTGTCTCTCACCTTCTTTCCACGGCCACCAACTTTACAAGAAACCGAGTTTGTTTTTTCCTATATCTTCAGACCCACTCTGGGTCTACCTGCCTCTAATTCTTTCTCCTCACATTACTCAGAGTGCAACGTTTTAAAATTTCAGATCTGCTAGTTTTGCTCTCCTGACACACAGATCAGGTCTCTTAGATCCTTAGTGCCATGCTTGGCATAATGTTGTCAGTAAATAATAATATTTAATATTTAGTGAGCCCCTACTGTGTGCTAAGTACTACTGTACATGATTTACATGCACCTTTAACTCTTAAAACAAGCTATAAGGTATGGATTGCTACTGTCCCAATTCTACACACGAGGAAAGTGAGATACAGAGAGGTTAAGTAACTTGCCCAAGTAACACAGCTGGTACCTGGCAGAGCTGGACTTCAAGCCCAGATAAACAAGATAACAGAGACCACACTCTGACCACAGTGATTTTCACTGCCTCTTTTTTTTTGTTTGGTTTTTTGTTTTGTTTTTTTTTTGTTTGTTTGTTTGTTTGCTTGCTTTTTGAGACTGAGTCTCGCTTTGTTGCCCAGGCTAGAGTGAGTTCTGTGGCGTCAGCCTAGCTCACAGCAATACTGCCTCTTTTTGAATGCAAGAAATAGCATGAAGAATGACTTTATTAAACAAATATGTGAAATTCACTTCACTCTCTCATTCCTCAGATCGAAAGCAAGTAATGCTGTGTTTTATACAGGTGCATTTTTAAATGAGATAGTTCATTTAAATACCTCCAGTGGAAAGAAGGTTTAATTTATTCTCCTAGATAATTGTAAGAAGATTAAAAGTAGATGTACTAACTTGAAATAAAGCCCCTGGGAACAATAAAATTTAAACAGAAATAAATTAACATTTAGTTTCCTACTAAATGCAACACAGGCTTGCTAGTCAACATGTTCTGTGCTGACTGTTTCGGTCACAGTCCCCTACTCTTTGCATTTCAAATAATAAATCACAGCAATTGGCACTCATTTGCTATTTGTGTCAGGGCTTCTATTACCAATCCACATACTAATAACTTCTATTTGTACAATGTTTTTCTTTTTTCTTTTTTTATCCAGATGAAGTAACCCTGAGATGTTTTTTATCCAGATGAACTACAGTGTTATTCAATGTATAAATTGCTTTTTATACATTATAATTATCTCAATCTTCAAAACAACTCTAAGAAATGGGTATTATTATTCTAATTTTAGAATGATTCAGATGACAAATATTTTGAGTAATATTTTCAAGGTCACACAGTCTAAAAGTGGCAGAATATATACTCAAACCTCAATCCAAATACTAAATTTAATCCTTTTCTTTTGCCCCAAAACTAGATGAAAAGAGAAATGGCTTTCACTAAGCTATCAAATTCTATCCCCTTGTGGGCCATATTGACTAAAATTGAGTAATAATATTTGTGTCTAAGTAGAACCTTGTTTCTGAAGAGTTGAAATACTTTAAGCTCCATTAATCTCACCAAATTTCTCTACAACTCACAAAAGGAAGAGCTGAAATAGGAACACCCCTCAATCCTAATGCCAAGAGTCCAACCACGCTCCATCAGCTCTACAATTTCCCCATGAGCTCCACAGTTAGTTGACTTAGCCTGGACTTTATCTGCCTTCAAGTCACAGAACAAAAAAATACTAGAAGTCGAAAGTAACTTCCCTGTATCCAAGGCTCTGGGAAAACTGAGATATGTTTAGGAGTCTTGTTAACCCGGCAAAAACAGATGAGTAAGCAGATGTGGTGATCAATCTAGTTCTTCCACTCACTATCCGAGTAGCTTTGGGCAAATCTCTCAGCCTCCTCTAGGCTCAGACTCTTCATCTATTACATAAAGGGAAGGGATGTAGGTCAGGTATCTGAAAACTAGGGCCTTTGGGTCAAATCCTGTCCCACTTTGTAAATCAGGCTGATGGGAGCACAGCCAGTTCATTCATCAGTATCTTCTCTGGCTGCTTTTGCACCACAAGGGCCAAGTCGAGTAGTCCTGACAGAAACCATCTGGCCTGCAAAGCTTGAACTATTTACTATTTGGCCCTTTCCAGAAAAAGTCTGGCAACCCCTGGGCTTGATCATGCTCCAGCCTCTCCCCCTGGCTGAAAATCTCTGGTAACGACAGAATATAAAAATATGTTTGAATTCTGTAATAGCCCTGAAAAACAAAAAGGGATGTTCTCAGGCCCATAAATTTATGAGGAATCCTGGAGAGACACAAGGCAAGTGGGATTAAAGGGAAATGGGAAACTACAAGTCATAATGCACCCAGACAAAAGACAGCCATAGAAGGTGGGATGACTCCAGGGAACTTCTAGCTCAGAAAAGCAAGTAGAGAGAGTCGAAGCATCCCTGGGCAGCTGGTAATGTGGTTGGTTAGGCCCAGAAACCTGACAGTCTGCCCCTCGCCAACCTCTCCATGCCTAGCCTCAGCAGCAAAAGCATCTGCCACCAGACTGGAGCAATGAGGTCAGGCCCAAGAGCCTGGGTATTAGAGCAGTGATGAGCCCCAGGTGACTGGCAACATGCAGGGAAAACAGAGGGATTGCATTCCTAGGAGAATAGCTACCAGTATATTCCACCCACCGGCATAGCCCCCAGTCACTGGAGATAGAGTGTCCCAAAGAGATGAAGCATTCACAGGGGTAATTAAAAGATGAGCTCAATGAAACATTGCCTAACATTTGAGGAATCCTAGCACCATGATTTTCTGGGTAGCCCCAAGTACAAGCATAACATAATGCCTGAGGAAACAGTGTCACTAAAGCAAACAGAACAAGACTTATAAGAGTAACATAAAATATATAAAGAACTCTTAGAAAGAAATAAAAAAGACAATGAACCTCATAAAAAAGAAAAAGAAAACAGCCAAAGGATGTTTAAGGGCAAGGCAATTCACAAAAGAGGAAATTCAAACAGCCATAAATGCATTAAACAGTTCTAATTCTCACCAGTAATCAGTACAATTGGAACTCAAACAACAGTTACCTACTGTCCCTGCTCTCTACCTCCCCCACAGATTGGTAAAATTTTGAGAGAATGATATTAATAGTAAATGCTGTAAAGGGAGGTTTTTATAAGTGTTTTTATATGCCATTAGTAGAAATGTGATTTAAATCAGCCTATCAATCATTAAATATACATATTTCCTGGAATCCAGTAATTCTACCCCTTTGTATCTACCCAAAAGAAATATTTTTTCATGTGCAGAAAGATGCACACACAAGAATATTCATGCAACACTGGTTTTTTTTGTTTTTGGAGGGTTTTTTTTGAGACAGAGTGTCACTTTGTTGCCCAGGCTAGAGTGAGTGCCGTGGAGTCAGCCTAGCTCACAGCAACCTCAAACTCCTGGGTTCAAGCGATCCTCCTACCTCAGCTCCCGAGTAGCTAGGACTACAGGCATGCGCTACCATGCCTGGCTAATTTTTTTCTACATATATTAGTTGGCCAATTAATTTCTTTCTATTTATAGTAAAGACAGTGTCTCACTGTTGCTCAGGCTGGTTTCGAACTCCTGACCTCAAGAAATCCACCCACCTCGGTCTCCCAGAGTGCTAGGATTACAGGCGTGAGCCACGGCGCCCGGCCATGCAACATTGTTTAAATAAGGAAAAATTAAAACAGCATAAATTCCTATCAGTAACAACTTAACAAACTCTGGTATAGGCAAGGTAGAAATACTTTGCATTCTATAGGATACTCATTCCAACAGAATGTGAACTTCTGAAGGATGGTAACTTTTTTTTTACCTTATTTCTTTGGCCCTAGAACAATGCCTGTCCCATAGAAGCACTGAGAATGTACTGAAAGAATTAACAAATCTACGTGAACATGCCAGTGCTGTGCTTTGGGAGGCTGACATATGTGAATGGCATCAGCTCTCTCCAGCTTCTTTTTGGGTTTAGCCAATAAGCTCCTTCCAAGATCAGAGAGTGTCTTGGTCTGCTCAGGCTGCCATAATAAAATACTATAGACTGGGTGGCTTAAACAACAGAAATTTATTTTCTTATAGTTCTCATAGTCCAAGATCAAGATCTGACAGGGTTTGGTTTCTGCCAAGCTCTTTCTTCCTGGCTTGCATGTGGCACCTTCTTGCTATGGACTCAGATGGCCTTTTCAATCTGTGCAGGTGCAGAGAAAGAATTTTTGGAGACTAAGTCTCACTCTGTTACCCTGGGTAGAGTGCAGTGGCATCATCATAGCTCACAGCAACCTCAAACTCCTGGGCTCAAACAATCCTCCTGCCTCAGCCTCCCAAGTAGCTGGGATTATAGGCACACACTACCACACCCAACAAAATTTTTCCATTTTTAGTAGAGATGGGGTCTTACTCTTGCTCAGACTGGCTTCATACTCCTGACCTCAAGCAATCCTCCAGCCTCAGCCTCCCAGAGTGCTAGGATTACAGGAATGAACCACCTTGCCCAGCCTATGTCTCTTTTCTTATTAGGGCACTAATCCCATCATGAGGGCCCACCCTCATGATCTCATCTAACTCTAATTACCTCCCAAAGGCCCCATCACTAAATACCATCACATTGGGGGTTGGGGTTCAACATATGAATTTAGGGAAGACACAAATATTCAGTTTACAATAAAGAGAAAGGGAGGAAGAGCTTTTTATTTCCTTGGCTCCCCCTCTGTCAGATTGGTTCAGACTGACTGCCCCCCTCCCTTGAAGCTCTGACCTAGGCCCTGGAAAGCAGCCTATTCCACACAACTGTCTCTACCCCTGTCTCTCTCTCTCTCTCTCTCTCTGCCTCTCTCTCTCTCAATTTCTCCCTCCCCCCAGTGACTCCTCCCCACCCTTCCCTGTGTCTGGTCTAGAGGTGGTAACAGTGCCTTCATTATTACTAATCTCGGAGTACTTCATTGTCCCTATGGTGTCCCTGTACCCTGGCCATAAAATTTAGTTTATCAAAATCCCCTCAAATTACTTAATTGGAGCGGAGCCATTTGTTTTCTCTCAGGAGCCTGGATGGTGTGATAGATTGATATGGAAAGATGTCTAAAGCATTTAAATAAGTAAAGAATATAAGTTTCAGGCAACTGCACAGATAATGACATAATGTAAGATATACATAAAACAAAACTAAATATTTCCATATGTACATATGTGTGTATAAATACAAAGAAAGAGATATGAAGGGATGCACACTACACTGATCACAGCGATTATGTTTAGGAGAAAACAGATTGGGGAGGTGGGCAGGGAAGAGGGGCTGAGGGAAAATTTCAATGTATCTGTACTGTTAGAATTTTGAGCAGTGAGTGTGCATTTATGTATAACAAGCTTAATTAAAATATCTTTAAAAAGATGAAAAAACCTAATGTTCATACTATATTTTTTAAATTACAGCCCTAAAACAATATTTCCTTTTTACATATACATCAAAATATTAACAGCATTTATCACCAGACAATAGTATTATATGTTGCCTCAGTCTGTTTTGTGCTGCTGTTACCAGAAAAGCTTGGCACTTGTCCCCAAGGCCACATCAGAAGAATGAGGACAAGTAGTTAAGGAAAAGGAAAGAGGAGTTTATTAATTTGCCAGCAAATGAGGAAGATGGAGACTCCTTTCTTAAAATGTCATCATCCTCCTCAAGAGCAGAAATACAGGACTTTTAAAGGGAGGGTTTCCAGCTTCAGGCTACTGTTGTTTAACTATAGTTGATGATTTTGATCATCAATCTCTCCTAACCTCCCCTGGACACTTGTGTTGAGCTATCTCCTGTGGTACAAAGAACAAAGGACACTCCCCTGACCCTCCCGATCACTGGCCTGAGGCAGGGATGCTGGTTTTAATTCCCAAAAAGAGTGGGGGAAGTTTTAAAAAGAAAGAAAACATTTTTACCCTTTCTCTGGCTGTTCCCTCTGTTATATTGCTATTAATATAATGCCTGAGACTGCATAATTCATAATGAACAGAAATTTATTTTCTCACAGCTCTGGAGGATGGGAAGTCCAAAACCAAGGTGATTGTATTTGGTGTCTGATGTGGGCCTTCTTGGGTGTCCTCACATGGCAGAACACAGAAGAGCAAGAGAGTGAGCAGAATGTTACATGAAGCCTCTTTTATAAGGGACTTAATCCTATTCATAAGGAAGAAGCCCTCCTGGCCTAATCACTTTTGAAAGGCCCCACCTTTTAACACCATCACATTGGCCATTAAATTTCAACACCTTGATTTTGGAGGAGACACATTCAAACCATAGCATTCTGCCCCTGACGCTGCAAAATTCATATCCTCTTCACATGCAAGATATATTCACGTACGACCCTCATTTTTGTTTCCTCCTTTCTGTGCTCAAAGTTTCCTGAATTGAAAATATATGACTTTTGTAATTATGACATTATTCACATTGTGAATTGAACAAATTAGAGAGTTGGATTAGATAAACTCTAAAAGCTGTGAAGCAGCTCAGGAAATTTCACCCCAAAATATGACTTCTTGGTATAAAGAATATTTTGAATTAAAAGCTCTTAGAGATTAACAGGCCCTAGGAAGGGACTTGCCCTCTATCTGCATAAACCCAAAGAACAATGGACTTACCTTCCTCTCCCTGTTATCTCACTATATTTCAAGAAAGATGATCAAAAATGTAACCAGACCTGGCCCAAGTTATTTAAAACATAATACTTGTCTTTCTGGTTAATTCACAAGTCAATCTGTTTCCCCCCATCTATTCATTGTCCCAAGTATCTATTCACCCTCCCTAGCAACCAAAGGTTTATGGCCCCTAAACAGAATGACCTATAGTCCTCATCTTTTCCCCTCCCCTCTAAAAGGCAGGTATAAACATATCTGGATTCCACTGGGATACTAAGTAATCACTCTGGTATTCTCCCCATGAGCATGGCAAATAAACCTTTCCCTTATTAATCTGCCTTAATTGTGAGTTGATCTTTCAGCAAACTTTTGGGGAAAAGGGCAAGTTTCCCCTCACCCCTGCAGCTGCTTCCAGTTCTAAACTCTGAACTCTGATATTTCACTTAAACACAAAATTATCAAAATAGCAGAAAGCTACAAGGAAATTGGAAGTTTTCCCAAGTGACAGTGAGTTCGAGGAGAATAAATAACACATATGAGTAGTCACAATAGGAAAATATATGGACTAGGGCCATCTGCAGATATTCAGAGACACTCAGCTAAGTGTGCGGGGACTGGATACATGAGGAACAAAGCCTCTGTCTGTCGTTAAGGATTAAAATTCTGGAGCCTAATGGACGTCACATGGAGAAGGCATGGGAACCAACCAATCCAGTCAGGAGGAACAGAAGAATTGAGAGGGTGTCCACGGCCCAAGCCTGGCTTGTGCATGGATCAGAGGCAAATGGGTCTACCCTCCTAGGCCAACATGTGCCAAAGCAAATGGGGGATGAGAGCAACTGGCAAAGAGGGACTTTTTATCCCCCGAGGGAGAGCCTGAAAGACCGTAATAAAAATATGTAATGTTATGGAAAAAGCAATTGGGAAACCACAGCTGTGTTCTGGTGATAAAGGCGTACCACGTCACACTGAAGAGCCAGTGCTGGGTCCTCTTACGCAAAAAGAGAGCGAGAGGAGGGCCCAGCAGCAATCCACTGAAACCTGGCATCGCTCTTTGGCTGTGAGAATGGAGAAAACTAGACAGGCCAAAGAAATCCCACAGAAATACTCTAGAAAATGGGCCTGTAGCAATTAAACCAAAAAGACTGATGTACTTGCATGAAGATGATAAAAAGTAGTATTATTGTAACATGTAAGAGCACAGTACAAGTGTAAGAGTTTAATTTCACCCATTTCTGTTCTGGCTTAAATTCCTGGCTGGCTCTTCACTAATTGTGTGACCTTGGGCAAGTTCCTTAACCTCTCATTCTTCAGATTAATATACAGTGTCTGGTCCATGGCAGATTTTCAATAAATAATAGCTTCCTTCCTCCACCTCTCGTTTTTCCCTTTCCTTCTTATATTTATAGGTTTGTGCAAATACCAGACATATTTTTAGTGCTGTGTCCAACCCACTAAAATAAATTGTGCTATAGGAAGTAACTTGTTTACAAAGCAGATTCATGAATTTGAATGCTAAGGAGAAAGAGGAATTCCCTTCCCAAGTATAAGAATAAGTTGAGTCTCTTATTTATTAGCAAATAACCTAATAATAGGAAAAATTGGAGGTTTACTTAAATATGCTATACATTCTTTTAAATGCATGCCTATCTTAAAACTCTATAAAAGACGCTTGAGCATTTTTTGAAGGAAAAAGAAGCAATAATGTTGGCAAGAGAAAAGTCAGAGAATGGAAGCGTATTTAGAACTACAGTACAATAATTTCAATTCCTTATGGTAAGTGTCTGAGGTGGGGTCTCCAGAGGCAGATGCTGAGATGTGCAGGTCCTTGTAAAACTGATTTATTAGGAAGTATTCCAAGGAGCGCACAGTAGGGAAGTGGGGAAAGGAGACATGGTAGGGAAGGAAGCCATGCAGGGCGAGTTTCAAGCCAAGTCTTGGAGGATGTAGCTTTAGTTCAATCCCATGAGGGCAAAGGGAGTTTGAGTATTCATTACCTCGCACCTGTCAGTCATTGGTGAAGGGCTGTCCTTGGGAAGTCAACTCCCCAGGCTTGCCCTGCTCCCTTTGCACAAAGGCAAAGCCATTTCCAGCAGCCTCAGGCAGCCCTGAGAGAGACTGACCGTACATATGCAAGTGTTTGTACGTTTATTGATCTCTACCCTTACACTTGTCCTGGAAGTCCGTCCCCAGGACCTATCCTGCTAATTCATTTTAAAAGAAATAGAACATGAAAATGAAAGCTAATCTTAACTCTGGGTGTTATAAGAAATTCTACATTCTTCTTTCTTACAGTCACCTTTGCAAATCTTTAAAAGAGATCCCATTCAGATGTTGTTCTGGAACTGCTCTTATTATATTCAAGAATATCAATCCACGGCCGGGCGGGGTGGCTCAAGCCTGTAATCCTAGCTCTCTGGGAGGCCGAGGTGGGCGGATCATTTGAGCTCAGGAGTTCGAAACCAGCCTGAGCAAGAGCGAGACCTCATCTCTACTATAAATAGAAAGAAATTAATTGGCCAACTAAAATATATATATAGAAAAAATTAGCCGGGCATGGTGGCACATGCCTGTAGTCCCAGCTACTTGGGAGGCTGAGGCAGCAGGATTGCTTGAGCCCAGGAGTTTGAGGTTGCTGTGAGCTAGGCTGATGCCACGGCACTCACTCTAGCCTAGGCAATAAAGTGAAACTCTGTCTCAAAAAAAAAAGAATATCAATCCCTTGAGAAGGAAGATTTATTAAGCTATTATGATATCAGACCTCTCTTATAAATATGCATTGAACACATGATGCAGCATAACACTGAAATAGAAGGAGCTCCACAAACAGTGGTCATTACCAGTATACAGTTGTCCATATGTCTCCTATCTACCACCTGACTCCTGTTTCTACCAGCCAACTTGAAAACTATGATCTGCAGCAGCAAAAAAAAGATAATCATATTAGACTTTACTTGCAATCATTCACTGCCAATTATAGCACAGAATCAACAGATTCATGGGACAACTTAGGTCTTAGAAAGTTCATACTATTTACCTACGCCTTTAATTCTCCAAGGAATTTGCAACTTTGGTGTCTTTTTGACTCCTACAGCACAGAAAGTGAAGAGAGACTTCCCATCCAGTAGTGGCTTCTCTACAATCTGTAGTATTATCCCTCTTCCATTTTTACCTATGTCCTCTAGTGGTAATGCACAGAGGATCGGTTATTTAAATTATGCAGTCTACATTGTTACAATTCAGGGGACTCTCAGACATAAACTACAAGTGGGCAGATCTGTCCTTCCTTGATGGTTCACTCATATTCGACTTTCATGCAAGAACTATTTCTCTCTTTCCCTTGGATCCAGAGGATGCTGTCTTTTTCACACAGGTCTCCTGCTAGGTTTCAGATATATTTTGCCCCAAGAATACTCCTAAAGCTTTATCATTTCTTTTCTGTCTTCACAGGGCCTCTCAAATCCCACACTTTTTTCACAACTCAGTACCCCATCTCTCATTTGGGAATCACCTACCCAGCTATTATTGTCCTTTCTCAAAATAATAACATTAGGGCACTATATTCATAATTCAGTTACAGTCTCAATACTTTAGCCCTACTCCAAATGGGGATTCTTAGTTCACCAGAGATCAGAATGAAGGATATCATTTAGATTATGGAAAGGGACAGGGTGAGAACTAAATGTTCCAGTGGGCTGGAGAATAAACGCAAGGGAAGAAAGTGAAAAAAGAAAATAGGCCATGGAAAAAAATGCAAAGGAAAAGGATTTCAGAGGACATAAAACAAATGGGCAACTGAAAATATAGTAACATATTACTATAGAAAGTAGTAATATGAAAGAGCCCTTGCTCGGAACTGATAGAAGATACCAGATAGAGGTCAGGTAAAACT
The DNA here is from genome assembly GCA_008750895.1 of Mirza zaza. Taxonomy (NCBI): domain Eukaryota; kingdom Metazoa; phylum Chordata; class Mammalia; order Primates; family Cheirogaleidae; genus Mirza; species Mirza zaza. The sequence continues at coordinate 229 of VSMD01019505.1, read as the reverse complement.
CTGCAGACGATAGAGCAAGGATTTGGAGAATAAAGACCAACCTTTGGCTCTAAAGTCCACTAGCATTTCATTAGATCACTCCCCACTTGAGTGGCTGCCTTGTTTTACATTTCTATTTTTCATTCTTTATTTTTATTTTTTATTTCTTGGGCTGGGCTAGAGTGCCGTGGCGTCAGCCTAGCTCACAGCAACCTCCAACTCCTGGGCTTAAGTGATCCTTCTGCCTCAG
>VSMD01019504.1:0-36150 GCA_008750895.1 Mirza zaza | reverse complement strand
ACTGGAGTGAGTGGATGTCTACTGGAGTGAGTGGATGTCTACTGGAGTGGGTAGATGTCTACTGGAGTGAGTGAATGTCTGCTGCTGGGTTGATGTTTACTGGAGTGGGTTGAAGTCTGACTGGATTTTGAAAAAGGAATGCCATGTTCTACACACTTGCACTTTTATTTTCTAAATATTAATAATTTGGAATATTGAGCAATTTCATAAGGGCTTTAGTTGTGGAGGCTTGTATGAAATCCACATTTCTTATTTCAAAATTTCAGCCTATGTTCTCTAAACCCTGAAGTTTTTGGTGAAACCCTAACAGAATTGGTGACATCATCACAGGGGGTGCAGAGGTCTGTTTGCTGCATCCCTACAGAAAGAATTTGCAGCTATTTCCATTGAAACCTTGCAGCAGCTCTCCTGAGTCTGGTGCCATGTTACTCATGCTTGCTGTTTTTACCTGGGAAGTCTAATATGATTTTCCATGAGTAACAAGAAATATTAATTACGCTGGCATTTCTTTCCTTCATGTAACTCTCAATCTCAACCTCAAATGCACATTATTGGGCCCAGCTTGATAATGCCTAATGTGTTAATCATTGTTTAAAAGTTAACAATGACTAAGTGTAAAATAATATACATAAAATACGGCACATGATTGGTGCTTAATACATAGGAGCCCTTGGTAATATTACTATTGGAAAAAGAGGTAAAAAATAAATCCCTGATTTAATCACACACAGAAAGGAAGAAAATATTGGTTTTCCTTTTATTATTTGTTGAAGTTGTGCAATAACATTAAAAAATGCCTGTTTTCTTACATCCTTGCACTGCACTAGCACATTATTATAAAAAGCTTATGAAACTACATCTCTAAGCCCCTCACTGGTGACAAGACTTGGTGCAGAATAAATTCAGGTCGTCCTGGGCAGTATTTGGAAATAATCAGGACTGAGTTATGAGCTACTCATAGTCACAGTCCCAGGCCAAAGCTCTGAAAAAAACCTTTGAGGTCGCTGTTCTGTAATTACATTCTCTCATCTCTACACAATGCAGTGGCGATTTTTAGATGCGTATTTATATGGCTTCTGGAAAGTTTGGTATTGAGAACTCAGCGTTTATGGAATGTAGAACAATGATTCCTTATTCTCTGCAGATATACTTGAAGCAATCGTATCATCACCACAGACATGGCACATTTACCCTCCCAGACACTAAGCTGAGACTTTAAGCCAATTTAGAAAACAGACACACACCAGTGTGAATCAGCTAAATCAATTCATCCTTGGACATCAGAGGCATTTTCAACTCTCAAATAGAAACTCATATAAAATAAGAAAAAGCATGAGAATCCAGGGCAAATTTGGGGATTACAATACATTTCATACTGGACATCATTTTATTTGAAAATGAAAACAATCTTATATTTATTGAGTGCTTATTCCATGCATTGGCTTTTCACCCAGAAATACTAATAATATGTATCATATTTATTCTGTCTGACAATCCTATAAGGCAAAACTATTTTTATGTCTAATGCACATATGAGAAAAAATAAAATGTAAAGCACTTATGTAACTTGCCCACGCTCACACAGCAGATACAGTAGCATAATGAGAATTTGGAATCATGTCTGTGTCCTCCAGGGTCGGTGTTTTATTTTGTATTACATCGCTACTCTAAAGCAAATGCCTATTTTTAAAATATTAGTCCCCATAATTTAACTTCAAGGAATTTATACTATGAAAATAATCATAAATATATTTCAATATTGATCTTCAAGGATGTTTGTTCCCACATTTTTTATAATAACAAAATATTTAAAATAATCCAAAGGTTCAAAACCAGATTATTTTGATAAATAATAAGTCGTATTTTATTGTATGGAGCCAATATACATAAACATTGCAAAGTCTTGTAAAAATGTTTTTAATACAATGTCAAGTGAAAAGAGCAGAATACAAACACTATGTATCTACACAAGCAAATACAAACTTTAATACATACGCAGAGAAAACATTTTAACACATTCCAAAACGTAAACATTGATTGTTGTTAGACTGTGCATTATGGTTATTCTTGTCATCCTCCTTTTAACTTTTTTGTATTTTCAAAGTTTCTACAATGACAATGTATTGCTTTTAAAATGCAACTATCCTTTATTGAAAAAATAGGTGGGATTTTCTTCATATATATTTTGCTTTAAGTTGATGAAGAATTATTATATAATTTTTTTAGGCCAGAAAACATGGCCATTCGTTCAATGATGGCCCTTAAGTCCCTGAATTTATTGAACATGAGCTCCTTCCGACTATGTCCTGGACTGCTCTCCGTGACCTCTCCATGGCACTGTGCCCATAAGGTGGAGGACTCTTACCTGGCCTGTGCGTGCACTTCTAATTTTTTGATTTCAGTGTTTGATTTTTTCCTTTATTTTTAGAAAGTGCTGTGGCAACCAAAGCATTTACAACAGTGTGTCTCAGGGTGCAAATCAGACTCGATAACTTGTGCATCGGACAAGGTGAAATGTTCTGTCAAGCCCGACCACCACGAACTTTCACACGCCTGACGCTAGCCGGGGAAAGTGACTGGTATTGATCGTCTTCTCCTTACTTGGGAGGCAATTGGTCTTTGCGAAGTGTACACAGGAAGGAGCTAGTGAAAATTTAGCTAACATTCCTGACCAGCATTGAACTCGTGGCAACTAATAGGTTCTTTGGGGAATTATGTTGCTCCCCTATTCCCATAGCGTTCTTGTCCCGATCTGCAATGCTTTCGGTAGCTGTAACGTGTCTTAGAGGTGGGTTCAAGGTATCCAGTGTAAATATTGAACCTATTTAATAAAACACAGAAGTGATGTCCATATGAACCTGTGTGAAAGAGACCCGAGGAGGTTGCCTTTGTGGCACAAAGATAACCTGCGTGTCTGGAGTGGGAGCAGAGCACTTAGCCTGCATGTTTCCAGTCAATTACAAATCGACAACGTATTAATAGATCGCCCATCCCTGTGGCCCCAGCACAGCACTACCATCCTGGGCAACAAAGAGTGATGAGACAAAGTGCTTGCTTTAAGGAGCCCTAGGATGCTTTCTAGGCGCTGGAGTCTGGGAGTTAATTCTGCAAAATGTCAAATGACACGCACAATCGCCCAGAGTCGTTCCTCTCAAGGTAAAGGTAGTGGTGCTTACATGCACAACGCACAGGTCCCAAACGGTCTGCCATCTACAGGGACATGGATGGTGCTGCTTTCTCACTTCACTCCTTTTCTTTCTTTCTTTCTTTCTTTTTTTTTTTAATCTCAATTTCCCTAGTACCTTGGTTCAAACCCTCATATGTTTGTTTCTTCCCCAACCTCGTCTACCATTAAAACTCATTACTCTCTTTGCTCAGCTATGGCCCTACAATGAATCCCTCACAATAATGTTAGATCATTTTTGCTAAAATATAAGTCTAATCTTGATTTCTCTTGCATGAAAATATCTGATTATTTCTCCCTGCCCAGAGAAAAGACAAAAACTGCAGTATTTATTTAAATCCATATATAAGTTTAGATGTCAATGCATGTGTGATATGTGTGTGCACTCACATATGCTCACATGAAAATACCATTCGTTCTCTACTTACAATTTTGATCATGACTGAAGGCAGTATTTTCCCATGTGATTTGACAATCTTCAAATACATAAAATTTTTGAAGCAATCTACGATATTTCATCTATAACTGCACTACATTTAGCCAACTTGCCATCACTGGACATTTATTTTATTTCAATTTTCACTAGTGTAAATGATAAATATAAAAGTCACTATGTTAAACCATAGAAATCATACAGAAATCTTGCTTTAAATCTCTGGTCATTTACCAGGATAGCATAGATGGAACAAAGAAAATAATTATTTTGCTATAAGTCTGCATTTGTCAAGAATGTATACATTTTTCCTAAAACTTACCATTTAATGATATATGTATAGTTCTTTCCCCTTGAAAGTTCTGTTTCTGGACATCAACCAAGAATCACTCACTTTTAAGTTTGAAAAACATTTGCTCTGGGGTATGGGAGGGGAAAGATTCATGCAAAATCTGCATATTAAATGTTTATTTGCCTACCCATTGTAGGTAATGTGTTAATTCTCAAATTGCTTCTCATTTCTAGGGAAATTACATCTAATACATCTTGAATATACTCAGTCTTTATTTGACAATTAAATATTTTAAAATAAGACAAATGGATGGATATCTGTCCCTCTGTATCAGCTTGCTCTTTTCTACTGTGAAATGAAGAAAAAGAAAATTTGTTGGGTAGTTGCTATCTTGTTGAATACTCTGAGACTACAGTCTAAGATTTTTAATATAATATAGCATTGGCTGAGTACACAGAACAGTGCATATCATTCTAAAGTATATCTTCCCTGAGAAATTAGCTGCACACCTGCCACCTGCTTGCTGATGAAAATGAGAACTGTATTCTGTGCCAAGTGAAACATATTGGACAGGCACAGGAGTGAGGACAAATTTACTGAGATTGAGCCATTGATACATGAGTCCCTGGGGAAAAAAATGTTGGCAAGTGTCGGGTGTGAATGGTTAAAAATAGTTCTTCCTTTAATTAGCTGCAGGAAAGGAATGATAATATGCTTATTTTTGTGGGTTCCTAGATAATGGAAAATTGAAATATTGCATTGAAAATTTTACTAACATTTTTGCTTTAAAGATTCATTTCAAAAATATATGTCCATTTCAAGTCCTCCAAACCTCTCTTGCCTTTGTAATTTATCTAAGGCACTTTACTTTTCGTTTGCTTATTTTTTTCTTTTGTGCTTTATCCTAAGACTATTTTTTTAAAATCCTCAAAACCTTGTCTGTTCTCCACTAAGAAAATATTAAAAAAGAATAACAAAGTCACTAATTAAATTATTACTCCACTTGTCCATGGAAAACATCATAAATAAGATAGCCTTTCTAATACGTATGACTTTCTCCATGATAGATTTGTTCTCCACAATTTATAGATTCATTGACAATGAACAGTCATAAAATGATACACTTTTATAAGCATATGCTTGTGTAGATCTGTTAGAGAAAGAAAGCACTTGATATTTTCACTATATTTTGTTTCTTATGTGCATCTACACATTAAGGTATGCATAGATGTAGGTCTATATGCTGGTCCATGAAAATAGAATCATTACCTCAATTTTTTTACAACTCCACTGTAAACTAAGAGTCTGTTGTTAAGTGGAGGTGTCTTTAATTATAGTTATTACTGACTGTTGATGAGAATTCGGATACTTAAATTTAACAAGGATGTGAACTACAGACGTTTGTAAATTTTCTAGTAGGGGGCCAAGATCAGTAAACATTTTTACAAAAATGGCAGCTCTGGAAAATGTACCTACTGCTGATAACCTGGACCCTGTGGATGTGAACTGTGATCTTGTTGAGCAGGTAGGAGTGGGGTCTCTCTGCAGCTGCAGGCTCCCAGGCAGGATGGGGCTCTCAGAACTGCCCAGGGAGTCACTGCACCCCCATGAGATGACGTGGATGTCGTCTCCTCTCAGGGCTCCAACATCTTCCACATGCAACCACCACCCAGCAGGTGATCGCACCTTGCTGCTCACAAGGGAAACAGAGAAAAGATACCAGCACCCACTCACAGCCTTGCCTCCAAAGCTACCAGTCTAGGGGCATCTGTGCTTACGCCATTGTCTTCACTTTTGTTACAGAGGAAGGAGTGTGTTCATCCTCATGGAAAGCAGTGTTTGTCCACCTTTTATTCCAGGGAACTTTTTTATACTATTTTTCCTAATTTTAGCAAAACAGATACATTTTATTATCTATGAACTGTATATCTCTCTCTGGCTTTATACATAAAAATAATAAGATATCTTACTCCCCAAGAACCAATTTTCACATTGTTGGCAGCACGAACCCCACCGAGAATGCAAACTTAAAGGGACAACTTCCTTGGTGTGCTGTTAGGGTGTGTGTGTGTGTGTGTGTGTGTGTGTGTGTGTGTGTGTAGGTAGGTAGAAAGGCTAAGTGGTAGAAAACCCAAATACAATCAATTTAAATCTGGTACTCGAAGTGAGAATCATACCCCTAGGTCAAGAAGCCAATGTGGAAATCTAAAAGAAGATCTAATATTGACTCATGCCTCCAATATTTCAAGAGAGAACAAATTCAGGAATGGTGTGATCAAGGCTTTGTTCCATTTCTCTGTGACTCTCCAGCCTCAGTGCTCCTGTCCTAAACTCTCCTGCCTGGTTGCCCCATCACAAAAGGCTTCCTTCACAGCTGCACAGTGGCTGTCCACAGCTACCTGGGCTACCCACTTTTTGTTCACTGTCAAGAAATGTGCCCTTCCTACAATCATCCAAAGCTGACCCCTTAGCTTTGGGATGATTCTATAACTCCTGAGTCAGTGTTTTTAAAAAATGCTAAGTGGTCGGGCCTGGGTTTCTAGAAAAGAATCTCACCATGAAAACGGTGGTGGGCTTCTGCTTGGCTTAGATCATTGTCCACCTTGAATTGGGAAGCAAGGTCAATTCTAACCAAACCCCACTGATGCTCTGCAATGGTCCAAGGGAAAAATTAATTTTGGAGAGATAACTGATGCCCATTATACCATTCCACGATGTCAGTTGGTTTAGGATTTTACTGCTGCAGGTACTCCTTCTGTCTGCTGCATCCATTTGTTCCGCTCCAGTCTCATCAACCATATGGAAATGGAAATATAATCTAGTGTCTCAACTTTCAAAACATCCTAAATCCCTTCTATCTCATTTCTCCCCCCAGTCACAGTCCTATTCCTTCGGTTCCAGATTATAAAACTTAGTGAAGTTGTCACTGTTCACTGTCACTTCCATTTTTTCATCAAACCATTCAAGTTGAGTATCTTTTCATCTCAACTACAGCAATTGGTATTGTCTGTTGTTTTAAAGTTATCTCTTTTGCAAAATCCAATGTGAACTCCCCTCTCTTTATCCCACGTGACTTCTCAGCAGTGTTTGAGCTGGTTGACTCATTCTTTTTTCTGGACATACTTTACCTTCCTTGACCTAACACTTTTTTGGTTTTCCCCTTACTTAAGTGTAGCATTTTGCATCCCCATCAGCAATGTGTGAGAATTTTATTTGCCTTTGTCAGTACTTGATTTTATTAGTTTTTATTTGCCATTCTAACAGATGTGAAGTGGCTTCTCATTATGGCTTTAGTTTGCATTTCTAGACTAGCTGAAGATGTGGGGCATATTTTAATGTATTTATTTACCATTCACATGTCATGTTTGTTGAAGTGTCTGTTCAAATGTTTCGGACATTTTAAAAATTGAGTTGTTTTCTTCTTAATGTTTTGAGAATTTTTAAAAAGTATATTTTAGATAACACCCCTTTATTAAATATGTGATTTGCAAACATTTTCTGCGAATCTTTGGGCTATCTTTTGATTTTATTAAGAGTGCCATTCAAACCAAGTTCTTATTTTAGATGAAGTTAAATTTATCCATATTGCTTTTGTGGGTCATATTTTTGGTGCTATGTCCAAGAAATCTTTGCCTAAAAAAAGTTACAAGATTTTCTTCAAGACACACTTGACATGTAGATTTATGGTCCAAGTTAATTTTTAACAGGATGCAAGATAATGATCAGGTTTTTTTCCTATTATAGCCATCCAATTCTCCTAACACCATTTGTTGAAAAGATTATCCTTCTCTCCATTGAATTGCCTTTGTATCTTTGTCTAAAATCAATTGACTATATGTTTCAATTTCTGGACTCTATTTTGCTCCATTCATCTTATGTTTAAATACTTTTTCCAAATATACTGTGTCTTGAATATTGTAGCTTTATGCTAAATCTTTAAATCAGACGGTGTAAGTCCTGCAATTTTGTTCTTTTTCTAAATTGACTATTGTAGTTTCTTTTTATTTCTTTATAAATTTTAGAATAATATTTATAATTTCTATAAAAATTCTGCTAATATTTTGTCTTAAATTTAGTTAAATCTATAGATCAGTTTTAGAGGAATTGATACTATAATAATATTGAGTCAATAAATTAGTATGATATGTTTCTATTTATTTAGATTTTCTTTATTTTTCTCCATTAGTATTTTATAGTTTTCAACACATAGATCTTTTACAGATTTTGAAAGATTTATATAAAATGATTTCATTTTGTCTGGTCTCTTTTAAATGGCATTTTAAAAAATTTAATTTAAAATTGCTTATTGCATGTATGACTTTTAAAATTTTACCTTGTGATCTGTGGTAATCCTAAACTCACTTATTATTAATAGTTCTACTGGTTTCTTTGTTGTTATTTATGAATATCTAACATTACAATCATGTTATCTGCAAATAAGAGGGTTTATTTCCTTATTTCAAATTGGTATGCATTTTATCTCTTCTTTTTGCCTTATGGCACTGCTGAGGATGCCCAATGATCTGTTGGATGGGAGTTTTAAGTCCACAGCCTTGCTTGTTTCAGATCTTGGGAATGAAGCTCTCAGTCTTTCAAAATTATGTATGGTGTTATGCATAAGATTTTTGTAGATAACATTTATCAGGTGAGGAAGTCCCTTTATATTAAAAATATTCCTTGTTTTGCTCAGGATTTTTATCATAAATATAAAAAGATAAGAGGATCATGGCCAGGGTGAAGCCAGGAGGGATTCCAGTGTGTAGAGGCGCAGTGAGGCAGAGGACACAGGGAAGCGATCTTTTCAGGGACATCGAGGAAGGTGGTGTTAAGGAATCCAAAATATGTTTAAAGAGACTGAGTAAGATGAAAAATTTTGTAATGAGGGGGGTGATTTTTAACCTTGGCAAGAGTAGTTTCAGTGGAGTGGTGGGAATAAAAGTATTAGTAATCTTACTGAATTATGGAATTGAATATTTTTCCTTGCAAGAAGTGGTCCAAAGCCTGGAAGAAGTGGGAGTCAATTGGTGCACATTCTAGTGAATACGGTGGAATTCATGAGGTACCCATATATCCAGCTTCTTTACCTTGCCAATTTGTTTCAAATGGTCCAATATTGTTGGAATAGTAACGTCAAACCTTGCTGCTAAGTCACGCATAGGTTAAGCTGGATTAGCTTCCACTACAGCTTCCAGCTCATCATTATCCATCTTGGTCTCAGGTCGCCATTGTGGCTCATTTTCAAGATTAAAATCGCCAGAACAGAACTTCTCAAACCATCAATGTACTGTGTGTTCATTAGCTGCATCCTTCTCAAACACTTCATTGCTATTTTGAGCTGTCTAAACTGCATTGGTTTCATGACAGAATTCATATTCAAAATAACTCAAATTTTTTACTTATCCATGTTTTCACAAAAATTGCTCTAAAAACATTTGAAAGATAATCACAAGCCAAAACATGCGTTTGAAAGGCTGAGGATATACCTTCACAATAAACATAAAACAAGAAGTGTCAAAGTGAAATGTCAGAGATATCAACTGTCAAACTTAGTACTTAGGAAATTGGACATTTCATATTTAATAGCCTAATAGAAGAGTGAATAGAAGGTGTTAAATAGACAATTATAGACTTCATTTTTTTTCTGTAAAGTGGGTGAAGTAAAGGGGAGATTTAATCAGAGAGAAATGAGTTTAAGGGCAGATTTCTTAAGTTAGTATACTATGACATGATTTTATGCTGAAGATACGATCTGAGAGAAAAAGTAAAATTGGTGATAAAAGAGAAAGAATGGGAATAGCTATAGAAGTATGTTCATGAATAAAGCAACAGAGAAAAGGATTCAAGGCAAAGTTGGGTGGCTTTGGCCTTTGACAGCAGCAGGTACTCTTCTTCTGGTTCAATACATGTGGTAAAATGCTGTTATTCCTAACACAAAACAGAAAGAGCTCATAAAATAAATGAGGAGAGAACAGATATCCAATAGGGAAAAAATGTGAAAGCAATAGCATATAATCCACAACGGGAAAAATACGAATATCAAATAGAATCCTTTTTAAAATGCTTATTATTAACAATAATAAATGCAAATTAAAAATATCTAAAGTAAATTTGGGCAAGATGGAGTAGACACACACATCCTTTTAATTCTCAGTGAACTCAACTATAAAACTTGGATAGAATGGATGTATAGCTGCTGATAATTTTGAATAGTACATATCGTCAGGCAGGTCAGAGACTATCAGAATTTGTGCATCACTAAACAATGGTGTGTGTGTGGGGTGACAATTATTTCTTTCTAATGTCCCCCTGAACAAAACAATCCAAACTCAGAAGTGATCACTGTGGTGCAAGCTTAGAGAGAGCTGGAAAGGACTCTCTACTTCTCACTCATGGAGTGGAAAGGGAAACCCCCAAAGCTCAAAGAAAATGGGGGAAGTAATCCAGGATATTTTTTTTTTTCTGTTGGCTCTTGTCTCAGCCCCTGGCCTGTTCAGGCAGAGGAAAAGGCAGGGCAAGACCTGACACAAATGGAGCTGTAGGTGCTAAAGCTCCGAGGAAGAAAATCCTTCCTCCACAGTGATGCTTGTTGCCATGGCTCTATGTCAACTCTGTCAATGTCATGTGATGTCATACTGTAGGGTTGCAGGATGATGCCTTTGGAGAAAACTAGGTAACCTGTACAAGGGGATCTCTTTGCGTTATGTCTTAAAACTACATGTAGTTCTAAAGTTATCTGCAAATAAACAAAACATTTTCCAGAGAGAGAGAGAGAGAGAGAGAGAGAGAACACAGAAGAGAAGGATGAGAAGGACAACAGTCATAAAAATTGTATAAAAATGTATGGGGGCTTCGATTTAGCACTGTATATTCAGATTCAGTCTGACTTGCATTTTAGCAAATTGTGGATGTTTTTCAGCCTGACCTGCTTAAGGATGTGATGTGAGCACAAACCACGGGCCCAAACTGCTTGCGTCCAAATCCTGGCTGTAGCGCTTGCTAGGCAGGTGACCATGGGCTAGCTACTTATCCTCTCTGGGGTGCTGCTCCTTCATCTACAAGATGACAGTTTAAAAATAGTACCCAATTCAATGTTTTCTTCTTTGTTGGTGAGAAATAAATTAGTTAATTTACATAACTATCTAACATCAGTGTTTTCCACACTGTATGTAAATAGGAGTTGAGTTGCTTTTTATTATTTTCTTTCAATCAACTCTGAAGGCAAAAACATGTCTCTCTCAGGGTTTATTTTCCAGTGCCATGTCAAACACATTTTAGAAGCAAAAAGCATATTTTTTTAATTAAAATTAAAATGTGTTTTCCGTTTCAAATAAACTTTTTAAAAAAACGACTTGTCTTTAATGCATCCACTACCAGTAATTCTAAGAGTCTCTTACTACTAGTATAATAAAACCAATGTGAAAAGAGTTCTTTTTCTATTCTTGAATTATTTTGTCATTTTATAAACTGCAAAGAAATATGCAACACATTTAAGTGCTAAGCTGTTAATGTTTTCTAATAAAATATTTTATTTTATACGAGGTCAAGGTATAATAATAGCTAGTACAATTTACATTATTCTTAGTCTGCAAGGCAAAGGTAGACTTAAAAGTTCTCTCACAAAATATTTATATGGTTTTATCAATTTTCATTTGCTTATAAAAATGTTTGATTCATTTTGATAATGCTACTGAAAGATTTCTCATATGAAATTCAGTCTATCAACTTCAATTTAAGCATGTACAAAGTATAACCTTGCTTAACCATTTTATGCTATTCATAACTAGCAAATAATTTGAGCAACTGTTCTGAGACATTATGTTACACAAGTTAAATTTAAGTCAATGCAGCAAACAATCTCTGAGCATTCAATATAAACATAAAGGGGTTCTAGATGCCACAGATACAATTATGAAGGAAACATGTATGAATTTCCAGTATCTTAGGTGAATCTATGTTGAAAATTAATCAGGCAATTATAATATATTTTGATAAATGCTAATATGAGAGGAAGGAAGCCACCATGAGACAAAGCAAGAAGGATATTTACCTTGAAATTGGGGATTGGGATGGGGAGAGTGTGCCTGAGGGGGTGGGATCAAAAGTGACACCTATGAGATATGTCCTATAAAGTCATCCAAGCAAAATTTGAGAGGCAATGAGGAGAAGAGTGCACCAGGCAGAAGAAGCAACACATGCTAAGGCTTAGATGTGGAAAGGAGAACGACACTTTCAGAGGTAGCATCTGAAAGTGATTTAGTAGAGCTGGAGAGAAGAATATGAGAGTGAGGGAAGAGAGAGAAGTTTTGATGCATCCGTCAGCAGAGACAAGACCTTGTGAACTGTGCATATTATTCAGGGTTCTGCAGAGAAACAGAACCAACAGGAGATATACAAAGGGATTTATTATGAGGAGTTGGTTCATGCATTTATGGAGGCTGAGAAGTCCCAGGGTCTGCCATCCGCAAGTTGGAGATCCAGGAGAGCTGATGGTGTGAGACCCAGAACTCTCCAGGCTCAGGGCAGGAGAAGATCAATATTCCAGCTTATAGTCAGGCTGAAGGGGCACATTCTCCTTCCCTCGGCCTTTAGTTCTATTTAAGCACTCAGTAGATAGGATGGTGCTCACCTCCGTTAGAGAGTGCAAGCTTCTTTACAGAGTCCACTGATTCAAAGACTAATCTCATCTGGAAACATCCTTACAGATACAACCAGAAATAGTGTTTAGCCAAATATCTGGCACCCTGTGATCCAATCAAGTTAACACATGAAATTAGCCACAAGTCCACTGCTTGTCAACTTGGCAATTATACCCATCTCCTTAAACCACACTTAATTTCCAAATAAAGGCAATAATAAGGCCATAATTCTTCCTAATATAACACAACTAACCTGCATACAACTGGAAAGGCAATATCCCCTTTCCCAGAAGAGCAGATACAATTAATGTATTTAAAACAAAATAAAGAGGTAAAATCATGAAAATTATAGTCCTAGTTTCTATAACTGGTTACCTATAGCTTTTATTTATAACAATCTTTCAGTATCCACTCAATATTCTTTGCTTCAGCAAGCACCTCATCTGGTTGTGATTCTTTAACTGGGAGGGTGACCCAGAACTTGATTCTCAAAGAGTCTGGGCCATGCATAGTCTCTCCCAGATTGTATTGTTGTAGTTTTCCATTGACCTTAATCATGGGGCATGGTAATATTCAGAGACACTCTAAGGATCTCCTGTATTTCAGATGTCCCCTGCCTTACCACTGTGGAGTAGCAGTCCAACCTCCCCTGGTGCTCAGGATCAGTCACTCCAGCTGGCAGAGTAAGTCCCTCATTCTCTTGCTGACTCAGAGGCTTGAGGAGTATGAAAAGTCTAGGCAGAAATCCTAACTTCCAGCCCAGTGGAACCATTGCTGTGTCTCCTGGTGGAAGCATTCCTCCCTCTGGAATTAAGGCTGCTAGGCCAGCAGAGCGTAAGATTGCCGAAAAATAAAGCAACGCTTTAGCATGTGGGTCATGTAGGGTAATAGTGATGCCACTCCCGTTTCCACCCCTTGATTCTAGACCTGTGAATCTTGGCTATGGGGAAAACAGCACCATATAATCGAATGCAGGTTCAGAGCATCTGCAACCTTCTGGAGAACTTTACCCCAGCTGTGCAAGGTGTTGCCACCCAGCAGGCACTGTAACTGTGCCTTCAAAACGTCATTTCAGAATTCTATAAAGCCAGCCGTTTCAGGGTGAGGGAAACATAGTTAAGACGATTAAATCCATGCACATGGGACCACTGCTGCACTTCTTTTGTTGTGAATCGGGTTCCTTGATCTGAAACTGTGCCATGGGGATAACCTGAAGGTGCACAAGGAATTGCGTGAGCCCATGGACGGTAATTTTGGCAGCAGCATTCCACGCAGGGAAGACAAATCTGTATCCAGAGTAAGTTTGTATCCCAGTAGGAACAGAAAGCTTCACTGTCCATGATGGAAATGGTCCCATGTAATCAACCTGCCCCTGGGTAGCTGGCTGATCACCGGGGAATGGTGCCACATCAGGGACTCACTGCCAGTGTCTGCTGCTGGAGGGATAGGTGCTCGGTGGTGGCTGTCGTTAGGATGGCCTTGATGAGTGGAAGTCCATGTCACTGAGCCTATGCATAACCTCCGTCCCTACCACCATGGCCACCTGCTTCATGGACCCACTGACAATGACAGGGGTTGCTGGAGGAAGAGGCTGACTGGTATGCACAGAACCGGTGATTCTACCCCCTTGATTATTAAAATCCTCCTCTGCTGAAGTCACTCTTTGGTCAGCATTCACAAGGGACACAAATATCTTCACGTCCTTTGCCCATTCAGAGAGGTCTACCTACCACATATCTCTTCCCCAAATTTCCTTGTCACCAATTTTTGAATCATGTTACTCCTAAGTCCTGATCATCCAGCCAAAACATTGGCATAGCCACGATAGGTATGTAGTCATGCATCTGGCTATTTCTCCTTCCAAGGAAAGGGACAACCAGGTGCACTGCTCTAAGTTCTGCCTAAAGGGAGGATTTCTCTTTACCGTTGTTATTCAGGGATATCCCAAAAATAGGCTTTAGTGTTGCAGCTGTCTTCTTCCAGATGGTGCCTGCATATCTTTTTCAATGGATTGAATGTTTATACTCCCATTCATATGTTAAAATACTAACCCTCAACATGATATAAGGAGGTGGGATCTTTGGGAGGTGGTTAAATCTTGAGGTTAGAGCCCTCTCGAGTGGGGATTAGTGCTCTGGTAAAAGAGACCCAAGGGAGCTCACTATCCCACTTTCCACCATTTGAGCATCCAAGGAGAAAATCAGAGGAGGGCCTTTTCCAGAACCTAACATGCTGGCATCCTCTCACTGGATTTCTGGCTTCCCAAACCATAAGAAATACATTTTCGTTGTGTATAAGTCACCCAGTCTATAGTGGTTTTGTTAGAGTAGCCCAAACTGACCAAGACATACGCAAAAAGATCCAGAGCCATCTGTAAATCACGCCTCGCTGATTCTTCTCATCCTGTCGACGGATGCTAAGGTATTCTCCATGAGGCTACAGGTGCAGGCTGGGAGAGAGAAAGCAGTGTAGTGGGAATAGAGATCATGGGCGTTTGGGAAACTTCTCTATGTACCTTACTTGTGCCCTCAGGACCTGCCCAGGCCTGATGGCATATATACCGCTTCCAGCTGATGCTGGAGGGCTTCCCTGGGCACCCAACTTTATGGCCTCGTGTGTCAGATAATGCCCAGTTCATGATGGGCAGCTCAGGTTTCATGGTAACGTCAAGTCCAGTGGTTAAGCATTCAGTCTCTACTAAGTCCCAGCAGTAGGCCAAGACCCATCTCACAGAGAGTGGCTATCTGCAGATGATAATGGCAGGGCTCTTGCTCCAAAATCCTAAGGGCCTGTTCTGAGAGTCACCTAAATGGACCTGACAAAGGCTCCAAACAGCATTCCTATCTGTCAGTGACACTTAAAGCACCATTAGACTTGCTTTACTGTGTAGCTGGAGTGGCAGAAGATTTGACCTGTCATAGCCTATTCTCCCATTCTGGATCCCATTCAAAACTAGGAACTTTTCAGGTCACTTGGTAACTGGGCCAGAGTGATGACCTAAGTGTGAAATATGTTACCTCCAAACTCCAGAGAGGCCCAGGAGGCATTGTGCCTCTTTGTTGGTTGTAGGGGGGCCAGATGCAACAACTTATCCTTCAACTTAGAAGGGTATCTTGGCATGCCACGTACCACTGGGCCCATAGAGATTTCACAGAGTTAGAAGATTCCTGATTTTTGGTCAGATTTATTTCCCACCTCTGGCACACAAACGCCTTACCAATGCTCTAGAGCAGGGACTATTTTGGGCTTACAAGGTTCAATAAGCATGTTGTCAATGTAATAGACTAACACAATATCTTGTGGAAGGGAAAAGTAATCAAGATTCTTGCAAACTGAATTATGACACAGGGCTAGAGAGTTGATAGATACCTGACGTGTCTATGAAGTGAAGGTGTATCATTCACCTCAGCAGTTGAATAAAAACTGGTTCTGGTGGGTTTTATGGACAAAGAAGGAGAAAATTGAATTTGCCAGATCAATGGCTGCATACCAGGTGCCAGGAGGTATGTTGATTTGCTCAACCAAATGAAACCACATCTAGTACGGCAGCTGCAATTGGGGTCGCCACCTCATTAAGCTCGCAGCAACCCAGTGGCATTCTCCAAGATGCACCTGTCTTTGGCAGAGGCTAAATGGGTGCGTTGAATGGGGGTGCAGTGGGAATGGCCACCCCTGCAGCCTTTAAGTCCTTGATGTGGCACTGACCTCCACGGTCCCTCCAGGGAAAGAGCATTGCTGCTACATCACCATTTCCCAGGTAGAGGCAGTTAGGAAGTTCTGGTAGCTTCCATTAGCCCCTCCCTACCATAATAAGCATAATTCCACAGGTCCGGAAACCAATTTTGGGATTCTGCTAGCTACTGAATGTATGTATCCCAATTACACATACCAGACCGTGGGAAATAACCGAAGTACGGGTTCAGGGACCTGCGGGCCCACTGTGACACAGACCTGAACTAAAGCTCCACTGACCACCTGAATTCCCTCAGCTCCTACTACTCTCACGGATGGGCCACAGTGACATCTTCTTTCTCTTAATATCAGTGCCAGTTCAGAGCCAGTGTCTGGAAGTCCCCCAAAGGTCTTATTATTTCCTTTTTTTCCAATGCCCCATTACCCTAATAAAAGGCCCTGTGTCCCTTGGGGAAGGCTGGGATAAAGATTAACCACGCAACTTTCAGTAGGGTGCCAAGGTTTGTGCTCAAGGTGAGTCAGCCTCACCTTCAGAGTGGTCTAGGTCTATAAAACTGGTTTACGTCTGCGAATTAATTGAGGGGCCATGACTGTCCATTCTTATGATTCAGGTTAGAGTTTTGCTCATTTGACCTAGGCTCTTCTGTGTATACAGATCAAGCAAGAATTGAGTAGGCTTTCTGTCTGTTTCACTTCTAGGGACACCAGGATCAACTAGCCAGAGCCACAGGACTTCGAGAACCAGAGTGTGCTGACTGCTGTTCTGCCTCTGCTATCCATTAGGCCGGCCACACCCACCTTGCCCTCAGTGGTTGAGTGCCCACTTGACCACCATCCCCCGGGATGAAATCACTCCTGTTGCATTTGGCTTCCCCATCCAGTGACTGCATTTCCCACCGTAGGCTCTGTCCTTCACGGAAGAGTAATCACAGAGCTTGTCAAGGATGCTGGGACATCCCTAACAAATATATTTCTTACGGTCGTGGTGAAATGTATGCCTACTAGACCCTCCCTGAGTGGGTGTGTAGGTCTTAGCCGACAAATCCACTCTAGCATTCCAGTCTCCCCAAGCCTTTGAGTCCTTTCCTCCTGGTCAAGCCAAGGTAGGGCTGACATTTCCAATTTGCCCACTGTGGGGCACTTTTTGGTCCATATTTTCGCCAACCAACCACGCCAACTGTGTACGTTCGTTCTAACTCCTCAAACTGCAGCATTGAATCCATAATATCTGCTTAGTGCTTGATCTAATGTTATGTTCCTTCCACCATTATCCCACACCCTTACTATCCATTCCCACTCATGTTCCCTGGATTTCTGCCTGTGTAAATATTGGAAAACGGAAGTAATTCTTTTGGAATATCGGGCACTTCTTCAAGGGTCGCACTTTGTACCTCACCTTTAGATGCTCTGCTGGGACCTGACTCTAGTTACACTTCTAGAAGCAAACAGAGGAGCCTGGTGTGGGTGGTGAGAGGACTCAGCACTTCTTGTGAGGCAACTTCCTCAGGGGCGGCCATTACAGTTTCCTTAGGCAACACACATCGGGTGGTTATTATTCTCCTCAAAGGGGGCTGGGGGTTGCTTCTTCTGGGCATAAAAAGCCAGATCTGCTGGAGGTGGTAGCCCTCTTCCACTGACAAAGAAGACTCATCAGAATTTAGAGGCTCAGTCACTCTAGCTTCATCAGTTTCTTCCCATACATCCATACCCCAAATTACAGGAGCTGTGCTTCCCCAAACGATTTCCTAATGTTATCAGTAGACCAGCCTGGGACTTGCATTGTAATTCAGTCAGTTGCAAAATAAGATCCTGGGTGTTTCCTTTTTAGCGATCACAATCCCACAAAACTCTAAAGATAAAGGTCTCCTTCAGAGCACACATAGATGACTTATGTGGTGCTTTAACTGGGAGTTTGATTCCCTGAGCTCATTCCTTCCTGCACAATTTTGTTTAGTGATATTAGGAGTAAACAATCTCACAGTATCAATTAGTTTTCTAAAAATGCTTGAAAATGTCATATATGCACTCACCCAGCTCTTTACTTCCTGTAAGTGGTTGACTGGGAGTATCCAATGCAGATATTTTGCATATTTCTATTACCAGATCACCCCATAAACTATATGGTTCCATCTTTACTACTAGAAATAGAGTCATTAACATCTTTAAAACTAATAAAGATGGAAAACGAATTCCAGAAACCCTGGAACCAATTCAGAAAAATCATCCTTAACATTCTGTTCCTCTAGAACAACTTTCAGTGCCCAAATCAGTATTAGCCAAGATTATCCAGAGAAACAACACCAATAAGACTGGTATAAGTCTGAGGGCAGAAGACCCATTTTTCTGCTTTTAGCAAGGGATCAAAAGAAATAGGTGATGTTGGACAAAAATATTGTAACTTTGGAGTATTTAAAAATTCTGCTGTCTCCTGATTCCAAGAGGAATAGACAGGAATAAAAATAAAAAGTTTGTAACAAAAATGTTCATTAAGATTTATTCAAAGAGACTGGGCCCTGAGTGTCTTCTTCTACTCCAAGCCTAATGTTCAGATGGTCTCGAGCTAATTGACAGTAAATTCAGAGAGACTAGATTTGAAATTAAATTATAGTGTTAAAACAGGTAAAGCAAAGCTTGGCCTCCAGACTACATCAAGAGCTACACAGCGCCCAGGAAGTAAGGGCATGGCCAACAGTGCCCCGTCAGACTTGCTATGGAGAAGATGGGGCAGGAAGCATGTCCCAGGAGTGAGCCAGGGCCATGAAACATCGGCAAAGAACAGAGAAGGTGGTGACTGGACAGTTGGTTGCAGGGTGACCAGTCATCTTGGCTTGCCTGGAACATTCCCAGTGTTAGCACATACAGTCTCATATCCCGGAAAACCCCCAGTCCCTGGCAGTTAGACATAGTTGGTCACCCTAGGATTGCTCCAAGAGTGATTTTTCTTCCCACGTGAATCCTACGATAGAATAATGAGACCAAGTAGTGGAAGACATAAACCAAATGTGGTTGTGGTGTTGGATGATCCCACACCAGTTGAACATGGAAGAACAGTGGGACTACCTGGCAGGGAGAGAGCAGAGCGAACAAGGCACTGAGAGTAAGACAGAGTTGGGTGTAACCGCAATGAAAGTGAAAGGTAGGTATGATGACAGATGAGATTGTCACCTAAGCTGGGATGTCTTCATCCATGTAAGGCATGCCAAATAAGTGATTTTAACAGATTCCAGAATTTCTCTTGGAAAGACAAGTGAATTCAATTATAATAATACTTTGATAAGCCCTTCTGTGTGTGAAAGCCCTTTTGTGTGCCATTGTTGTGTTAGCATGTGTGCTTATGTATGTTAGCTCTACTGTATTACATATAATTTTTTCAAAGAGTTTTGTATGATATATGGTAGTTCGACTCATGAAGGGCAATCTATTTTGTTTTCATGCCATTTATGTTGTGAGTTGAACTTTATACAAGTGAAGACTATTCCAAATTACCATTCACTGAAGTGTATACGATGTTCACTAATTTAGTGATAAATGTTTCAAAGAACACACACATATGCGCATGCACACACACTCTATTGAAGCGAAAAAGCTTTAAGGCATAGTAGAAAAAGTCATGAATAAATACACTGAGGAAAGATGCCAAGTTCCTATAAATGATTTATTTGTTTAACTACAGGGTCTAATTTATATTGAGAGCCTTATGACTCATATACTTTCCTAATGCCAAGTTATCTTCCTATCTTTTCCTGACCCATCCCACAGATATATATGTGGATGAGAAAGGCTGAAACCTGTTTCTGCACCTGGGGTGGCGCTTATTCAGTTCTAAATGCCTTTGAAGAGGTGTGCAGTTCATCCAGGTTAATATCCTGGCTGTTGTCCTGCCATTACTCCCTGTTGATTCCAAACTGAAGGACACCAAACAGGCTTGATTTATGAGAGACATTCTTTCCTTAACAATTGGGGTGGGTTGTGAAGAGTCAGCACTTAAAGGGTTACCTTCAGAAGACAGACTGGAAAGCAGAATTGATTTGGTTTTATTTTACTGTATTTATTTACGCATAGCTGGTACTGATACATTCAGAAGAAACTATGGGAACATGGGGGAGTAAATTTTAATTCAACTCAAAATGTATAGAGTGCAGAATTAAAAACAATGTGGAAAAAGAAAGTCTTATTGGTGAAGCTAAATGTTGAGCTTGGAGCTAAATTACATTGTTTTGGCTCTTTTATTTTGCACTTGTATAAGACAAAAAGAATCAGTTCTTATTGACATGAAATTTCCAGGCTATTTGCAAATGAACACTCATTCACTCTCACCAACATGGTTATCTGTGTGATGACGCAACAGTAAAAGTTCTGTACAAACCACATTGCAGCAACAAATCCGAGTTAGGCAACTGTCCCAATCATCTGAGTTGCAGAGAGGAAAAAAAAAAAGCTAGCTAAACAAGATTTCTTTCCACGAGTTACTCTTTAATGAAATGGATAAAAGTGGTTTTGAGCACTGAATTAAGAACACGCTTAACTTCTTCACCAGTCCTTATCGCCTGGAAAGATAAAGAGCTGTAGGATGGCAAATGGTTGCTATACGTTATCAATACACCCCTGTAATGACTGTGGAGTAACATAAACAACACTCAAGATACCATTTAACTGGTTTCCTGTACCTTTTATTCATTGTTTAGAGGCACTGAAGTTCATCAAGGTAAATCTGTGGCTGGCAGTTACCAGCAGAAAACAGTAGTGTTATGTATCAGGGTCCCGATTAAATGAACAAGCTAGCTTTAGACGCTGCAGCATCCGAAGGAATATTGCATAAGCCTCATTAAGCATGGCAGGTGAACAATCACGCCATCGTGGGCTTCATTACCCTTCATCATTTGCCGATATTTTTGCAGGGGGCATAGGTTATTAGACAATTGTCTAGAGAAATAGGACTTATGAGGAAGGAGAATCAATTTGATTGTATCACTCATATCATTTGGCTTCGATTAACCCGGTTTGAGCACCCATCGTTATTAGAAACACCATAGAGAAATCTTATTAGAATAAATAATAGGAAGACACGAGCAGTATACTGGAAACTCTCCTGAATCCCTTAAAGAGAGTTTGGGTGGATTTCTCCCTTCAAACTAAAGAAAAGAATATTGTTCTTTTGTTATTGTTGTTATAAGGACCTCACTAGGAGGTAGGTAGAGAAATCCCTTTGACCCACTGTATCTGAAACACGGACTCCTGATCCACCCTCGTTTCCCTCTCACAGCGGATGCTTTCTTCCCGTCCTAGCTTGGACGGGATGTCAGGATCCTTTGACTCAGAATTCAACAGGCATTAATTGGCTGTCTCACAGTACACACTACAAGGCATTGGGGATTCTCTAAAGATAAATGCTACCCGAAAGAGGCTAACAGTCCAACATCTTTTGTGCAATTCTTGTCTAAAGCAATATAATGAATTTCCAACAGGTTTTTTTGTTCCATTAGCTTCACCAGCCAGTTTATCCTTGTTTTCCATGGCTTACTTCACCCGCTGAGATGACAATACCACCAAGGGCAGCTCATACATTTTTAAGCTAGGTTGAGGATGTAGAAAGCTAGAAAAATTATTGCTCTGATTCTAACCACAAGAAAAAGCTAGATACGGTATAAAGCCACAATGCTGTTTTACCCATAAGAAAGCTGAAATCACTGTCAATCAAGTAGCTTGGAGTCCAAAGAGGGGAGCCTGCCTCTCACCCTCCTCCAGGGAAAGATGGAACATACAGCCAGTCTTCCCCATGTCAGAGCACTAGAAATGCCTTCATGCAGGCAGGCAAGAGCAAGTCAGCTCAGTTTTTAGTAAGTTTCTAAAGCCTGAGTATGAAGGAGGGTGGTAACATAGACGCCTTTGCAGCCCCAGACTCAGGGAGAGTTTGAACATACTAAAAGACTCTTTTCTGGAGGGCCTCACCACGTCCTCATGAGGGAGTCTTAGGGGCAAGGTAGGACATCAGTGGAGGCCTCTGATGCAGGCCTGCCGGAAAGAATCAGTTGTCAAAACCCTGCCCCGATGCCTGGAAACTTGGCTTAAAAGTCTTGAGCACCAGGGGTGAGGGGTAGGGGGAGCAGGACAAGAAACTCTGTCAAACCCAGGTCATTGTTGTTGGACAAAGGACAGAAAAAAAACTCTCAACCTGTGGGAAGTACCAAGAAATACCAGAGAGCCCACGAACCTGTGCCAATACCATGGGAAGGTTTTCACTGCTCAGGGAGGAAGAAGTTTCTCTCCTGCATAAGACATACACTGATACAAGGTAGAGTTGGTTACCAGGAAGAGGAAGGACAAAGATGTTTTGAAAGATAGACGCACAAATCCCCAACTTAAAGGGCTTTTGTAATACAGATTCTGGGTCAGGGCAAGAGAGTAGAACTTCCCCTCCCCAACACGGATATTAAAATAACTATGATAAATATGTTAATGGATCTAGAAGAAAGGTAGCTAATATGCATGAACAGAAGGAGAATTTCAACAAGAGATAAATAAGTAAGATATAAAAAGCAATGAACAAAAATACTAGAAATGAAAATCCATAAAATAAGAGAGATAAAGAAGGTCTAGATGGATTCAACAGTAGATTCGACAGATTATGACTCAGATTATGACTCAGCGAATGTGAAGCTAGGTCAAAACAAGTCACACAAACTGAAACTCACAGTGATTAAAAGGATAAAGAGTGAAAATCCAATGGGACCTACTATCCAAAGACTGTGGAACAAATTGTCTAACCAATGTGTAATTGGAATCCCAGATAGAGAAGAGAGGCTGAATAGAGCAAAGGCAATATTTGAAGAGATAATGGAGATAGTTTTCCAAAACAGTGAAAGATAACAAAACACAAATTTCAGATATTTACTGAACCCACTGTATGGTAAACACCAAAAAAGGACATATTAATTTCAAATCACTGAAAATTAATAAAAAGAAAATCTTGAAGGCAGCTGGGGGTAGGGAGGTGATAAAACATTATACACAAAGTAACAAAGATGAAACTTTAACCTGTCTCATCAGAAACTGAAAATCAGATGACAATGTCTTTACAGTAGTAAAAAAAAAAAAAAAAAGAAAAGAAAAAAGGAAGGAAGAGAGAAAGGAAGGAAGGAGGAAAGAAAGAAGACATCATAGCCTCTAATGAACAAAAGAATGGAATGGGCAGAAAATAACCTGCAAGAGTGCAGATTTAAATATATCAATAATTATTGCCAGTACAGTCTAATCTTACAAAAATAATGCTGAAGCAATTGGCCATTTCTATAAAAGAAAAACTGCCACCTTATATCATCCACAAAGATTAACTCAAAATGCATTATTGACCTAAACATAAAACCTAAAGCATAAAAATTTAAGAAGAAAAGCAATAACAAACAAAACTAAGAACAAATCTTTACAATCCTGATTTAGGCAAAAACTTTTTTAGACAAGATATTAGACACTCAAGCTAGAAAAAAATAATGAATTGTGCATCATTGAAATTTAAAACTTCCACAATTTGAGAAACCCTGTTAGGAAATTTCAAAGACAACCTGTAGGCTGGAAGAAAATGCATGTATAACACATATCTCATAAAGGACTAGTCTCCCGAATATAAAAAGGGCACCTACCACTCAATAATAAAATAAAATTTAAAACTTGGACAAAGATAACAAAATTTAGCTAAAGAAGGAAGCTGGCTGAAGAATAAGCACATGAAAAGATGCTCAAAATTATTAATCATCATAGAAATGCATATTAAAACCACAAAGAGATACTTCTATTTCAATGACAAAAAAGAATTTTAAAATCTTATAATAACAAGTGCTAGCCATGATGTGTAGCAACTTGAAATCTCATACATTGCTTGTAAGAATCACAATGGTATACCCACTTTAAAAAAATTGCCTGTTTTTAAAATGTGAAAAATACACATAAAAGACAGAGATTTACAGAATGAATAAAAAAATTTTGAATAAAAGAGATTCACATTTAAAGTAATTTACATTTACATTTAAAGTAATTATTAATAAATAGAAATTTAACTTCTGTCATTTTCTATTGCTTTACATATGACTTACAGATATTTTGTGCTCCATTCCTTGATTGCTATCTTCTTTTATGTTTAAGTTTTTACAGTAAAACATACTAATTGCTTTTCATTTTCTTTTGTGTATATGCTATAGCTATTTCTTTGTGGTTACCATGGGGATTATATTTAATATCCTAAAGTTATAACACTTTAACTTGAATTTATATCAGCTTAACTTCAATAGCATTCAAAAATTTTACTCATTTAACAGCTCTATTTCCATTTTTTTCATGTATTAATCTCACAAAATTGCATCTTTATATATAGTATCCAAAAACATGGACTAATATTTGTTTTTTATTCATCAGCTTCTTAAATTATGTATAAACACAAAAGTGGAGCTGCAAACCAAAATTATAATAATACTGGGTTTTATAATTGCCTGTGTGTTTATCTCTACTGAGATCTTTATTTTTTCACATGACTTCAAGTTACTGTCCAGTGTCCTTTTATTTCAACCTACAGTATTCCTTTTAACACTTCTTCGTCTAATTGTAACAACCTTCCTCAGTTTTTATTTGTCTAGGAATGTCTTTATGTTTTTCTCACTTACAGGGCAGTTTTGCTGGATGTATTTGGTGGACAAGTTTATGGCCTCCAAGATTTCTGCTGAGAAATATGCTGATAATTATACAAGAATCCCTTGTATATAAGGTGCTGCTTCTCTCTTGTTGCTTTCCAAATTCTTTGTTTATCTTTTGACAGTTTGATTATATCGAATCTTTTGGTGTGGGTCTCTTTGGGTGCATCCTACTTGAATGTCTCTATATTCATGTCTCTCATCAAATTTGGGAAGTTTTGGGCCATTATTTCTTCACATAATCTCTGTTCTCTTTCTTTCTCTTGCATCCTTCTGGGATTTCCACTGTGCCTATGTTGGTCTGCTTGATGGTGTCCCACACCATTCTCACTTTTCTTCTTTTTTCATTCTGTTCCCCAGACTCAATAATTTCAACTGCCCTGTCTTCACGTTCGCTGCTGATTCTCTCTTCTGCCTGAATCTTTTTTCTTCATCTGCCTGCTATGATGCTGGGAGTGGGAGAGATTGGAGCTGCTGCCAATCTAGGAGCTGAAATTGATCTAAATTGACCTCAGTTTATCATTCAAGCCCTTCTCTGGGAGTTGAAAGCCTTCTAATAGACTCCAGATTTCCAAAATAGTTACATCAGAAAGGATCTTCCAGTACAACTGTCATCTGGGGCGAGACAGGTTCCTGGTCCTCTTGCTGTGTCTCTTCAGCAGGTTTGTATTGAACTAAATTTACACTCAATTTTGTCCTAACAACATCACTCCTAAGTATTTACCAAAGAGTAATGAACGTGTATAGTCACAGAAAAATGTTTGTGACTATTTTAAGGGCCTTTCTTCATAACCACCCCAAACTGGAAACAACTCAAATAACCTTCGACTGGTGAAGAGTAAAACAAACCAAAACAACATAAGAATTATCTGTGGTGCATCCATACAACAGAATACTATTCATCAATCAAAAGAGAATGGGGGCTTCCACCCACAGGACATGACATGGATTCATCTTTCCCTTCCCCACCCACAAAGTACAACTCTAATGCAAGGCAAAAACCTTAAGAGACAATCAAATGAGGACTCTGAAAGCTGGAAAAAGATAAGTGAATTGTTTAGAGAGAGCAAGACAGGAGGAAGTGCATAGTGGCCAGGCTCATTAGGGTCCTAATCCCCACCCAGCAGCAGAAAATGTCTCAGACCTACTAATTCCAGCCCTCAACCCCACCACCGTAGCCTCGGTAAGCCTATTCACCCTAGGTGAAATTGGAGTATCCATGAAAGGATGAGAAGAGCACAGCAGGACCAGCAAGGGTTTTTGACCAGAAGTTTCATGGACAATACGTGGCCAAGGGAAGCTCTCTCTGTCTCCCCTGGGCCTGAGATGCTACCCCTCCACCCAGAGGCTCTGCCCGGTTCTGGCTCTGCCCAGTTCCCGCCACTACCAGCACCCAGCCCGAGAAGCACTCAGATGACAGAGAGAAAGCGAGCTGGAAAAAATGACCTGTGGGGCACTAACATTCATATATCATCAGAGTTCAAGAGTGAGAGGAGGAGGAGAGTGGAGCTTAAAGCATATTCATAAAAATAAATGCTGAATATATCCAAAATTCTATGAAAGATGGAACCCACAAATAAAGAAGCTGAACAAATCCAAAATAGGACATACTGAGAGAAACCCATTGCAAGGTACGTTATGATTAATGAAAAATAAAGACAAAGAGAAGCCGTGACAGGAGTTGTGTGGGAAGACACATTACCTGTGACAGAACACCAGTTCAGACAACAGTGGACTTTTCATTTGAGACCATGAGGCCAGAGGCAATGGCACGATATTTTTCAAATGATGAAAAAAAATGTCAAGTGTGAATTTCATATCAGGTGAAACTGTTGGTCAGGAGTGAAGGGTAAATAAAGACACTTTCAGATGAAATAATATTAAAATTATTTGTCACTCAGAGACTCACTCTTGTTAAGAGTGGATAACAGGAGAAATTCTTTAAATGGAAAAGAAATGATAAAAGAGGAAATCTTGGAGAATCAGGAACAAGGAAAAAAAAAGGAAAGAAAAGAAATATCAGCAAATACAATAGACTATCCTTATGTATTTTCTAAATTACATATGATGATTAAAATAAAAATTATAATACCATCTGACACTTAAGACAACGATATTTAAAAGCAGGAAAGGTAAAAGGAATTAAACGAAAATAAGGTTTGCCATACTTAACTCAAAGTGGTACAACACTGATAATCATTAGATACAATTGCATGGTAATCTACAATCTTTTCAAAATATTTAATTTAACAAACAGGAAAAGCAGATCACCAAGGCATATGACACCAGTGATGACTATCTTCATGCATGTGACAAAGGGACAAGCCGGACCACAGGCTGCTTAGGTATGTTTCCATTTCCAGTGGTGCTCAGAATGCGCGAACTTCAGGGACAGAAGGCACATCGGTGGTGCCTGGGGCTGTGGGGGGAGGAGGATTGATAAGGCGGGAGCACAAGGGAACAGTGTGTGGGGGTCGCATGATCGTACATACGCATTCCTCAGTATTTACAGACTGTGCAACTGGAAAGGATAAATTGTACTCTATGTATTAATAAATCATACCTCAAAAATCCGAGTTTAAAAACATGCATCTTTATTTTTATTATATCAGAATCTCTGGAATGTCTTCTCCCCTCCTCGTCTGGCCTCTGTACAGATCTACCATGAAATTGCTGGGAAAGGGTCTTTTGGGGTCTCTGGTCTTGTGGTTTCTAGTATACTTACAAGA
Source organism: Mirza zaza (assembly GCA_008750895.1). NCBI lineage: Eukaryota > Metazoa > Chordata > Mammalia > Primates > Cheirogaleidae > Mirza > Mirza zaza. Next base: position 8,505 of record VSMD01019504.1, on the reverse strand, counting down.
AATCATCTCCTCTAATTCTTCTCTTGTCTTCTCTCAAGAGCCATCCTGCAGCTACCCTCACAGTTTGTGCAGTTGAACTACTCACAGTGAGGTCTTCGCTCACTCTGTGCCAGAGACTGTGCTTACTGCTGGGTCTGGGCGCACAGAGCGAACAAACCTTGGTCTTTGGTCCTATGAATGTGCTGAGATGAATCTGCTCCACCCCTGACCTTGCCCAAGCCAGAACTGAAGCCTGTGTGTGACCTGAGCCTTCTCCTTCCCTGTCCTGCGTAAACATAACCAGACCCATCCTGCCAGTCCGCCCTCTGCCTGCTTTCACTCGCTCCCCTGGGACGCTCCCCGCCCCGCTGTGTCCTCACGGTGGACCACTGTCGCCTTTACCTTCCGCGGTGTCTCACTGGACTCCGTCTCTGGCCTCACGCTCCTCCAAGCTGTGTACCGACTAGTGTTTCATATGCTCCCTTTCCCCCCAAATACCTTTCTAATTCCTTGAGCGTAATGGCTGGCAGGACGCAGCCCCTGCTCTGAAAAACAACTAATAATAAAGTTCTCAAATCTATTCACTGAGGTAAGAACAGGGACAAAAGTGAGCTATAAATATTGACAAACAGGTGATAAAAAGGGCTCTTATATAGAGATTCAAAGCTATACCCAGTTGAGGAAATGAAAACACATACGTGGGTTTTCTGTGAAGCCGCGAATGCTCCTCTGTGTAAACAGAAGCAGACAGACATGTATCAAGAGCATTCTAATCACCACACTCACTTAGTAATTAACTCCATGATTCTGTGAGTCCATGCTTTACTTTTAATTTCACAACAGGTTTACGAATTCTTCTAAATAGCTATATTTTTAGAATTAACACATTGGAAACTCTTCATTAGACATGTGTCCTAGGCTCTGTTGGAGCTATAACTTGCAAGTTATTTTCCCCTTGACTTTTATCAGAAAAGGGTCAACATCGTTAGCTATTTTCGTTAGCTATTTTTAGCATTCTGAGCCCTATGCTGATTGTAATCCCCATGAAGCGGGGCTGGAAAACTTCCTCACTCATCAACGAGTCTCCCGTCGTGTCTTCTACTTAGTATATACTCCATTTGTCATTTTGGGGAGGAACAAAAGTGAAATGAGAAATCACGCCTATCAGTGAATTACCATGATTAAAGATGCTCAGATCAAATTTCGCAGGTTTTGAAAGCTGTTGGAAAAGAAGAATTCAAAGTGCTTTAACGGTATTTCACTGGAACACATAAAGACATCTCACTGGAATAAGTTTAGGGCCTTCCAGGGTGGTGCTTTAAAAGTTAGCACGACCATTTGCATGCATAACTCTGGCAGGTTTTTAAGGCTGTTGCAGCAGGCTCTCTGCATCTGTTCGTTCTGCATCACTGGATTGCTGAAAAAAAACTGCATCGGAACTAAACATGTACAGACTTTTTTCTTGTCACTACTCCCTAACAATAGAGTATAACAACTATTTATAGAGTATTCACATTGTATTAGGTATTATAAGCAGACTTGAGATGATTTAGAGTATACAGGAGGATGTGTGTAGGTTATATACAAAACTACATCCTTTTGTATCATGGACTTAATCATGCGAGGATTTTGGTAGTCAAGGGGGATCCTGGGGCCAGTCCCCCGGGGATACTGAGGGACTACTGTATTTTGTAAGTCGAATAATGATGGCTTGGTGGCATTTATTAACCACTTACTTCTTACCAGGTACCACTTTACCTTTGCTGCCATCATCCTCTCATTCAATGTGTACTATAATTCTATGAGAGATCTTATTGGTATCTTGACTTACAGATAAGGAAATGGAGACACAAAGATTTTAAGTGACTTGTCTAAGGTAATGGAATTAGTAAATAGTGGGGCCAGTGACTTTTTCCAGTCCTTTCTTGAATTATATTGGTCACAGTGTATGCCATGTGCAAGATACCTGTTGTGAGAAAACAAAATTCACAAAACCCTGCCAAAAAAAAAAAAAAAAGGCTTTCCACCTACTCGCATGCCAGATAATCTAGTTACTATGATCTTTCTAGTTATACTATTGCACACAGGGATACACTGCAAAATGGATTTGTGACTGTCATATGCATTGATTTCAGTTAGGGGTGGGCTGGAAAATGGAAGGACTAGCAATTCCAGTGAATCGGAGATTCTAAAATCGAACGATTAGAGTATTGTGATGGTTAATTTTATGTTTCAACATGACTGGGCCATGGGACGCCCAGATTTTTGGTTAAACATTATTCTGAATGTCTCTGTGTGGGTGTTTGTGGATGAGGTTAACACCTGAATGTGAAGAATGAGCACAGCAGTTCTCCCTCCCTGATGGGATGGGCCTCATCCACCTGCCGAGGGCTGGAATAGGCAAAAAGGCAGAGGAAGGATGAATCTTCTCTCTCTGCCTGATGCATTGGACTGGGACGCTGATACTCTCCTGCCTTTGGACTGGGACTCACACTGCTGGTGCTCCTGGTTCTTGGTCCTATGGTCTTGGACTGGAATTTACACCACTGGCTTTTCTGGGTCTTAGCTTCTGTAATTGCTTAGGCCAATTCCTTACAATAAATTTTATTTTATATATATTATATATACACACATGCACACACATCCATATTCTATTGGTTTTGTTTCTCTGGAGGCCCCTGACTGATGCAGGTATTGAGACCAGAGGAGCAATGTTTAGAGGCTGGTATCCTCATGTGGTCAACATGCCTCATGGTCATCGATGTCACCTTAGGGATAAGTACTAGGCATGTCAAACGGCAACAGTGATGATGATGATGCAAAGGAGGGTGTTGGAAGGCTGCAGCCACCATGAAATCTCAAGTAGCTCCTTGAACTACCCTAAGTAAACACACCACCTAAGAAATACACGTGATACGCTGTGTTACAGAAAGTTCCATCAGCATGATCTCCCCCACCCCAGGTTCCCTTTATGTAGCAATTTAGGAGCTACCACTCATGAGCAGTATAAAATGGGGAAACAATAATATTTCTGACTTTCTTTCTCCGTCCATTGTCCCTTCTCTTCTTAATGGACATGTGTGTGCTCACACGCATATGCCCACTCACACTGCACACACACACACACATGCATGTGCCACACACACATGCAGAATACATGTGTGTCCCCTTAAAGAGAACAATGCAATATCATAATATAGCAGAATTAGGAATATATTTCTAGAGACCCTCAGCCTGTTCCCATCCTCAGGATAAATCTTGACTTTCACTCTGACAACTTTCATATGTAAAAAATTCACTTTAAAACAGACATGAATAGTATTTAATGATTACTTTATATTTGATTTTGCTGGTATTTTCTATGAAGGCTGAATTGCACTCACGCCATGCTATCATTTAACACAAACTCAGCTACCATCACTAGAAAATTATACAGAAGAGACAGCACCTATCTGTCTCCACATTTTTACATACTCTATTAAAATCCTTTACTTTGCCAATTATATTTCATTGTGCCTGGTTATTCAGGCATCCTTTATGTTGCATTAATGCCTGTGGAGATCAGTCTACATGCTGCCAGGTAGCATTAGAATAGTTTCCAATTTCATTTCTAAATAGATTCTTCCTAAAGTCCTATCATTAAACACATTCGCCTGTGGACCTTCCATTTGGGCACGTTGGGGTTATGTCACTATGACAGGTCACTAAAACTTGCCAGTAATACACTGATGCCAGCCTTGCATTTTGCTTTTACATTTGTTTTAACCTTAATGAAGCCTTGTGCCAGAAAACTAGACCGGCATAGCAATGAAGAATGAGTCATTACAATCCTTTGCAATCCAGAAAGAAATGTCAGTGCAGCAGCTCAGTCTTCATTGCTTTCTATATCTGAGTGCCAGGTGCATTTTAAATTTCTTTAAAATACTTTCACTAATCAAGGTTCCATTCCAGTCTTCTCTCTTCTCCCAAACTGCAGCCCCATTCCTTTTACTTCCCTTCTATTCAGAGAAAAAAGTAATCATTTAAAAAAGTACCTGTACTGAATTTTTGTTTTGATTTCCCAGGAAATCATAAAAAAACTAATTGTGCACCAACTGGAGACATTTCCACCTAAAGTGACACAGTTATGAGACAAATTATTAATCTTTGTTCCTTAGATGAATTACAGAAATTAACATAGAAAAAAATAAAAGTACATTGAGTTTTAAGTGCTTATATATCTTAGACATATGCTTATTGACACAGGTATTCTTTTAAAGGATTTCCCTAAAAACAGTTGCTATGGTAACCATATTATGTCTAAGACCAAAAAGAATTAACTTTAATTTGAATCAGAAAGTTTCAACTTGTATTTAGGTAATTTAAATACATGCTGAGAAACAATCTGTGCAAATACTCTAATATTATTTTTCTCTTGTCTTTGTTTTATTGTGACACATCTAAGTATGCTTGTCCTATGTAATGAACGTACTAGGTATAGAATTCTAGGTTGACAGGCTTTACTTTTTTCTTTTCAACAACTATATTAAATGAGAGTCAGCTATGTGTGAGGATACACATTTCCTCACACTTGCCAACTAGTATGTTATAAAACTATAAATTTTGCCAATCTAATACATGGAAATATTAACTCTGGTTTAGTTAGCATATTCTGTAATACAAGTGAAGTTCAAGAATTTTTCATTTGTTATCAAGTATATTCTTTCCTTTATTGTTACTTTCTTGCTTTTATTTTATTGGATGGTAATTTTGAAAAATTAATATGTAGCTTTTATTAATTTATATCAATATTCTTTCCTTGTTATATATGTAGAAAATATTGTATGCAGGTCCTTTCTTTATCATCTAATTTTGCTTTTAACTACATGTAAAAGTACCTAATTTTGATGAACATTTGTCTATCTGCTACATTTTGTTCTGGAAATGCCATTATTAGTCCTTTACTCCCCTTGCAACTTCATAAATAAATATGTATATATATTTTTTCATTATATATATATTTATATACATAAATTCATTTTATACATATATACTTATATATTTGTTTCTATATCCTTAATTCTCTTCCATTTTTTTCTATGTATTTAATACAAATCCTACGCTGGTATAGTAATTTAAAATGTGAAATGTTTGATATCTTGAAGGAAAAGCTTTTTTATTGTTATTTTCCACAACAGTCTTAGCTTTTTTTGTGCTTATAGTGCATGGAATAAACTTTAGAATCCTTTCTTCAGGTTCTATGAAAAATCCTGCTGAAGCTTCCTTTGTGACTGTGCTGTTTTTTCGGTTAATTTTGGAGACTTGATGTCTGGGCCATACTGAATCTTCAACCCATGGACACAGCACCTCTTTGAATTTGTGTCACCTTTATGTCCTTAGCAGCATGTCTAATTTTTTTCTCAAATGATTTCTATAATTTTATGGTATTTCCTAGATATTTTAGTTATTTTTAATATTTTACCTTTGTATTTTCTAATATGTGTTTGTTGATGTTTACGATACTTATGCAGTCATGTGGCACCCAACGATGTTTCAGTCAATAATGGACTGCCTGTACAAAGGTGGTCCCATGAGACTATAACAGAGCTGAAAATTCCTACTGCCTGTGACATCGCAGCCACCATGGATACATTACAAACATGTTTGTGGTGACACTGGTGTAAACAAACCTGCACTGCCAGTTGTATGAAAGTACAGCACATAAAATTATGTACTGGACATAATACATGATAAATAAATGATTCTGTTACTGGCTTATGTATTTACTATACTACACTTTTTAATCGTTATTTTAGAGTGCACTCCTACTTATTCAAAAAACAAAAAGAGTCAACTGTCAAAAAGCCTCAGGCAGGTCAGGCAGGTCCTCAGGTCCTTTAGGTGGTAGCCCGGAAGAAAGCGCTGTGATCGCAGGAGATGACAGTTCCACGTGTGTTATTACCCATGAAGACCTTCCACAAGGTGTGGAGGTAAGAAGACAGTGATACTGTTGATCCCGACCCTGTGTAGGCTTAGGCTAACATGTGTGCTTGTGTCTTAGTTTTTAACAGAAAAGTAAAAAAAAAAAAAAAATTCAAATTTTAAAAAATATAAAAAGCTTATAGAATAAAGATATGAACAAAAATATTTTCGTATAGCTGTACAATGTGTTTGTATTTTAAGCTAAGTGTTATTATGAAAGAATCCAAAAATTAAAAATAATTAAAAGTTCATACATTAAAAATATCACAGTAAGCCATGGTTAATTTACTACTGAAGAAAGAAAACTATTCTTTTATAAATGTGGTGCAGCCTAAGTGTATAGTGTCTATGAAGTCTACAGCAGTGTACAGCAATGTCTTAGGGGCCTTCACACTCACTCACCTCTCACTCACTGACTCACCCAGAACAACTCCCAGGCCTGCAAGCTCCATTCATTGTAAGTGTCCTAGGCAGGTATACCTATTTAAAAATTTTTTATGCTGTATTTTCACTGCAACTTTTGTATGTTTGGGTATGTTTAGATACTCAAATATTACTGTGTTACACTGCCTACAGTATTCAGCACAGTAACACGCTGTACAGGTTTGTAGCCTGGGAGCAGTGGGCTATATCATAGAGGCTAGGTATATACTAGGCTATAGCATCTAGGTTTGTGTAAGTACACTATATAAAGTTCACACAAAAATGAAACTGCCTAAAGACATATTTCACAAAACATATCTCTGTTTTTAAGCAACAGAGGACTGTATTTTGATCTTACATGAAGCCATTTTTTCCTAAACTTTCCCAAATTTTCTAGTTAGACTATCAATGTCTGGAGCTCCTTGCCATTTTTCTCTTTGTGCTAGTCTTTGCACTTTTATTATTTTTCTACTTAATTAGCTGGACTTTTAATATAAGAATGAATAATAATGTCTTATAGGTTCTGCCAAGATATAAATATTACATGGGCTTTTATTCTCCCTAGAACTAACCTTCCATTGACCAAAAAAAAAAAAAAAAAAAAAAAGAAAGAGAGGGCGAGCTCGAATGACTAGAAAAGCTGACACGGAAACCAATAACAAATTGTGCACATGGAAACAAATCTCTACAAGGGACAAAATTACATAGAACCACAAATACACACATGCGTACATACACATACACGCAAAACATGCCCACAAGGAAAGCAACACATGGATATTCTGATCTCCTATCACAAGCAAGTGTATGTATCCACCTGCCATTTTCCTCAAGGCATACCCACCATGCTGTAGTCATTGCAACGTCAGAAGTTTTGACATGTGCTCAAGACATTTTTTCTTAGCCTTAGCAACGCAGGGTTTAGTCTCAGCCACTAGCTCACATTCTCTTTCCAGTGCAGTGAACACGTACAAATGGTTTTGAACATTATAGACAGGGTATCAGGGTCTCTCTTTCCTTCTTCCCAAGTGGCTTGTGAGTGTCTACGTAAATCCAAGTAGACACACATTGTTAGGAAGCCGTATGTGTCTTCACCCACCAATTTCTTTCTAGATAACAGGCCTCAGACCAGCGGCAGCAAATCGAATCTTAGGGCCAAATCTAACCCATCACCTGGTTTGCAAACTGAGTTTCACTGGCACCCAGCCTTGCCTGGCGGTTTCAGTCTTGACTATGACCGCTTTCATGCTCCCACGGTACAGTTGAGTAGCTGTGACAGAGACCATATTGCCACAAAAACTCGAAACATTTATCTGGTTTTCTTTTGTAAAAGTCTGGTTCTCTAGACAAAGGAAAATAAAATTTGGTTGTTTTCCTTACAAGAACCATAAGTGGACACATCCTCTATATCTAGATAATAAAAGGAACAATGCAGTGGTATTTCCAGAAAAATAGATACTCTTCCCCAATATAAATATAAACTATTAACTTCCAGGAATTTACAATTATTGGCAATTATTTTTCTATCCTCTCGATAAAGAAGAAAACATTAGACCTGTTCCCCAGTCTGTAAGCATTTACTGGACATCTCATTACAATTGCAAACACACACACTTACGCAAGGAAATATAGCACAGCATCCTAAAACAAATGATTAAAACGTAAAGGCAACATTCATAAGTTTTTAGAAAAACTAAAACTGAGGGAATACGCTGTCAGCAGAAATGTACCAAAAGAAATAGCGAAAGCAGTGCTTCCGGAAGAAGGGTGCCATGGAAATGCAGGAAGCAATGAAGAACTGAAAGTTTATATGCTGTGTAAATCTAAATGATCATTGACTACACACAGCTATTATAATTTCATTTTGTGTTCCAAATACATGGAATTAAATGCCCAAATTAATGGACCATGAAACCTTTAATCTGAATTTGCAGTTTGGAAAGTAGGAAGAACACATATATATATTAGACCTTACTAACTTACGGATACTAATAAGGTAACCAATAAAATAAAATAATGAAGGTGTAGAATGATATGATATGGTAAATATTTTATTATCTCAAACAAAGCAATGAAGGAATAAAAGGAATATAGAAGGCACATGGAGATTTAAATGAAATGTTAGTAATTTAAATTTAGATG
>VSMD01019499.1:0-20626 GCA_008750895.1 Mirza zaza | reverse complement strand
CCCTCTACAAAAAAGACACCTGCACTCGAATGTTTATAGCAGCACAATTCATAATCGCAAGGCTGTGGAAACAGCCCAAGTGCCCATCAATCCAAGAATGGATTAATAAAATGTGGTATATGTATACCATGGAGTACTATTCAGCTCTAAGAAACAACGGTGATATAGCACATCTTATATTTTCCTGGTTAGAGCTGGAACCCATACTACTAAGTGAAGTATCCCAACAATGGAAAAACAAGCACCACATATATTCACCAGCAAACTGGTATTAACTGAGCAGCAGCTAAGTGGACACATGGGTACTACAGTAATAGGGTATTGGGCAGGGGGGAGGGGGGCGGGTGTATACATACATAATGAGTGAGATGTGCACCATCTGGGGGATGGTCATGCTGGAAACTCAGACTTGTGGGGGGAGGGGGGGAAAGGGCATTTATTGAAACCTTAAAATCTGTACCCCCATAATATGCTGAAATTAAAAAAAAAGAAAAAAAAAGACTATACAGCCATTAAAATCACATCATGGAAATATATTATTAATACGTGACATGGAAAGACGGACTCAAGGGAAGGTTTAGATTTAGTAAATGAATGACAATGATCCCTTTTGCAAAAGTATGTAAGTGAAATAGAAAGAAAGAGAGACCAAGACACATAGACAAAGTCTACGTACAAAATGTTAATGGTGGTCATTTTTAGGTGGTAAGACTACGTGTGATTTTTATTTTTATTTATTCTTGTTTATGCGTACTTCATAAATGTTCAAAATGAAAATATTCCAGGTTACTATGATGACAACAACAACAAATTGATTCAATTACTATTAAGAAATGACAATAGCAAGGAGGGCAAGTGAAATGTATCAAGAGTCTGTTGGGTGCTGGATGCTGTGAGCTTGAGCTTGGTTATGTCACTTCCTTTCACCCTCCATCATGTGATCTTTTAGATCTTTTAGATAATAAAACCAAGATACAGAGGGATTCGAGATCTTGCCCAAAGTCACATAGGCAGTAGGGAGCAAAATCAGTTTTTACATTCTTTCCTGTTGAACACCAAAATCTTGGCTTTTCTCGGGGCACTCAACTCGGCTTTCCTGACCTGTGTGTAGACCCAGTGGACACTTGCAGTTCTTATTCTGGTGTCCCGGTGGGGCGGCCACCTGATAAAACAGCAGCAAGCTGAACTTTCTCTTGTTTTATCGAGTCAGACCCTTTACCTTAAAGGTAAAGATTTCAGAGTATTCTCCACGTACTGAATTGCCTACTTACCAGGAGAGGTATATTTCCTACTTTCACCACCTCATTTTGCAGCTGAGGAGAATGAGATTTCCTGATCTTTTCAACAAAATCTTGAGAATTGGGTGGGCTGACTGAGGAACAGAACTTGGGTTACACTTCTAGATGCCTATGACTTTGCTGTGCTTGTTCAGATGTTAGGAATTGAAGGTGAAATCCATGTTGGTTTCGTTCTAATGAACTCTCAGCCCTTCCTCCAGCCCCTCAGTCTTGTGTAAAGACTTCCAGGGTACAGGAAGCTGAGGAGGAGCTTTCTGGCTCCCATCTGGTCTCCATGTAGCAAAGCCTATAACTGCACAATTATGCATGTGCAAATGAAGAAGTCCCTTGATGTTTGGAAAACCACAACATCCTTGCCTTCGTTATTTCTTGAAATTCCACTTAGCCATCTCCTGCTTACCCATGCACAGCACTACGGAAGGGTTGGCACTCTGCAATCCATGGCAGCTTGGCTTTGGGCTTTGTTCATGTGGTTTTTTGGTTTTTGTTTTTTGTAACTGAGAAGACAGGAGACAGGCATCTTTGTGTGTATGGCTCTCCACAGCACTTGGCAGATGAAGCTGGTGGTGGCCACATGGTCCTGTAGAGCACTTTGTCTGTGAAGCACCAAGGAAGTTTATGTTTATTGTGCTCCTCTCTCTTTGAGAATCTCAGGGATATGACACAGTGAGCAGGGGATGTTGAGGACTGTCATGCACATTTTTTCTTTTCATTTTTTTTTCCTTAAGTGATTTATTTAAAGTGAGAAGGGAATCTTAATGGGGACGTCTAAGAGAATTCACACAGGAAAACAATCCTGCTTTCATCAGTGTTGTGTTACTGGGGAAAATGCATTTAGAATCAAAATTCTGCATCTACTCTAAGATTTTAGCCAGAAGGTTTAAATTGTACAACCCTGCTCTCTAGGACTTTAATTTGAGCTAATTAGAAACTGCAGTCATACTAAATCTAATTTGGAAGAGTAGTTGTTAACATTCTGAGAAAAAAGTTGTCAGAAATAAAATCATTAAAAAAATTTGTATATGGCACATGATGTAAAGGAATAGAAGTGCTGGGAGAGAGCTTTTATGTAATAAATTTTTCTCCTTCTCAGGATACTGGTCTAAGGCATGTGGAGGGGGATATTAATTCGCTTGGTGCCTGCTATGCCCATTTGTGGATGGAGAAAAACATGATATAATCTAGGTGAGGTTTAAGGCTTGATGGGAGGCATTGGTACCAAGTTAGAAGAACAGACTCAGAGAGATTCTAAGTAACTGCCTTGCAGGAAATGAGGCAATTGCACATGGCTCCCTACTGGGTCTACTCTTCCCCAAGCATTTAGAAGTCATGACTGGGTAGAAACTTGTTCATCCTGCATCTATCTCTCTATCTGTGTGTTTGAGAAAGTCTGTGCCTCACAGATGTGTCAGCAGGACCTGTGTGATAGCGTGCATATGTCTACCCATGGATCCTGGGAGCTGTGTCTGTGTGCCTCCTGTGTGTGTGTGTGTAAAGGACAGTGGACTAGGATCCACCTTTGCCCCTTTCCTCCTGGGAGCTGAAGGAAGTGTTCCTTAGTGGCAATAGTGTCTATCAAGTTGAGTGCACCTTCTGGAGGGTGGGGTTGGGTTTCCTTTTCTCCAGCCAAAGCCACACCCCATAGTATAGGAGCTTTAGTGAGGGGGAAGTTGGGATGCCACGGTTTGGTCCTCAGTGGGCTGCAGCCTGGGTTTCACCTGGAATAAAAGTCAGATGTTGCCTGCTTCAGCGCTGTAACCCAAACCAAAGCCAATTATGCAGGCCATCTTTTCCTTGCAAGCTAGCAGTCTGCTACAGTGACAGAGGGTAGTATTTTTAGGACTTTTTCAGAGAGTTCGATGATAGTTTAAGGGATAATCTCCTATTTAAAAATGAATTTTAAATGTTGGAGGGGATGTGGGACTTGGGGAAGACAATAGCATGGTCTGTGTCATGTGTAATTTTACGAAGAATTTTTCTTTGTACAATCTCATCTTAAGTGGATTTTTCCTCCTGGCTTTGCAGATAAAGATACTGGGCCTCAGAGAAGTTAAATGATTCACCTTATGTCAGGGGCAGAGCCAAGACTCGTGTCTAGGTCTTTGAAGTTCAAGTTGAGAGCCTTTTCTTTTGGAGACAACAAGGTCTCCAAAAGTTATATTTCTTTTATCAGTTACTAGATCTTGAAAGCCATACCTTTTCTGATGACATCTGTCTTGAGCTAATTGGGAGAAGGAGAGTAAATAGAAGAGGGAAAGATACAGGCATACGGAGGAGAAAGTGACATGAAGAGGCAGAGATTAGAGTGATTTGGACGCAAGCCCAGGAATGTGTGCAGCCTTCAGAGAGTGGAAGAGGCAAGGGAGGACCCTTCCCTAGAGCCTCAGAGGAAGCATGGCCCTGCCTACACCTTGCCTTTGGACTTTTGGCCTCTAGAAATATGAGAGAATAAATTTATATATATATTTTTTAGCCACCAAGTTTATGGCAATTTGTTACAGCAACCTCAGAAAACTAACATAAATTTTGTACTAGTTTACAGATTTTATTTTGATTTCCCAGAGCTTCCCAAACAAATTACCACAAATTTGATGGCTTAAAACAACTGGAATGTATTTTTTCATAGTTCTGGAAGCCAAAAGTTGAAATCAAGGTGTTGGCAGGGCCACTCTCCCTAGATGCTCTAGGGGAGAATCTGTTCCCCTGCTCTAGTTTCTGGTGGCAGTTGACATTCCTTGGACTCCTGGGCTTGTGGCTACATCACTGTAATCTCTGCCTCTGTCTTCACATTCCCTTCTTGTGTGTGTGTGTGTGTGTGTGTGTGTGTGTGTGTGTGTGTGTGTTCTCTTCTGCGTATCTATTCTAGTGAGGACAAAGTACTGCCCCTTCCATGATGGAAGTGGTCTAAATGAATCAACCTGCCACCAGGTGTCTGGCTGATCACCCCGGGGATGGTGCCATATGGGGACTCAGTGTGGACTCTGCTACTGGCAGATTGGGCAGTCAGCAGTGGCCATAGCCAGGGTGGCCTTGATGAGTGGAAGTCCATGTTGTTGAGCCCATGCATAACCTCCCTGTCTATCATCCTGGCCACTTGTTCGTAAGCCCATTGGATAATGACAGAAGTGGCTGGAGAAAGAGACTGACTGGTGTCCACAGAACTGGTCATCCTATCTGCTTGACTATCCAAACACTCTTCTGCTGAGGTCACCCTTGGTGAGTCTTCACATGGGACACAAATGTCTTCACGATTTTCCATGTCTTACCTTAGAAGCCCCATCACTTGCTCTGCTGCATCCCCTCAGTACTTATCACTCTCAGATGCCCCTCAACTGGACTTATGGACAATGGCCAGCACTTCCTCCTTTCCCTGGTATTGCTGGGTTCATGAGTGAGTCTCATGTAGGTAAAGTTTCTAGATATCTAGAATTTAATCTCCTGTTAATAATCCAATTATAACTAAAATATTTCAGGTTGAAATTTTACTTAAGTGTAATTACTTACCTTCTTAAACAGAATGGATATTACCTTTTCAAAAAAATTGAAATTTCATAAGATAAAAAATTTATTTGTAATCTCTCCTACTTAACAAATAAACTGCACAGATTTATTTCTGTATTTTTCCAAGTCCTTGTTCCCAAAGTATACATAATTTTACATTGTTGTAATAGCGTAAAAATAATTGTGTATTCTACATTTTCAGTTTAGCATTAAAGCATTGTCTATATTCCTTTTTCTGCCACTTAAGAAAAATGCAGGTTGTTGTAAAAAAAAAATCATGAAATTCAGGCAATTTTTATTGCCTTGAATACAATAGGAAGTTATTTTTCACTCATGTAATAGTCTAATGTGGATGTCCCTGGTGGGCAAAGACTCTTATCTATCCAGTGCGACAGAGACCCAGGTTCCTTCCATCTTGTGGCTCTGGCCTCTCCTAGAGCCACATGGGCACCTATACTGGGCCTGTAGATGAGGAAACAGGCAGTGTAGAGAAAACATATCTGCTTTCTAGGATCCTCAGCCCAGAAGAAGCACGCATTATTTTTGTTCTCATTCTCATACTAGTTTATCACCCATTGTCCAAATGTATCATGTGGCCACACTCAGATGCCAGGGTGGGCTGGAAAATGTAGTCCTGGCTGGGCAGCTGTTCCTCTGCAACAACTCTGTGCTATGGGAGGGGGTCACACATTTTTGTGACTGCTCCCCAAGTCTATACACTTTTCATAATTTTCCTTTTAAATGTCTGGACAACATTCTGTAAGTTGATACATCACACTTTCTTGAACAGCTTCTTCATTATTAGACATTTTTAAAGATTTTTTTTAAATTTTAATTTTTTAATAAATGGCATTGCAGGAAGTATCTATCTGTGTATATACCTTTCTCTTTTTAAAAGGTTATGTCTTTGAGAATAATTCTGAAAAATGGGAGGGAGAGAAAATTATTAACAAAAGTTACAACTATTTTTCAGATTCTTGACTCTTCAGTCTTATTACTTGAGGGCAGAGACTAAATTGTGTTCATTTCTTTATCAGTAGGGTCTTCTGTATTGCTATTCAGTATGGTAGGTACTCAATGAAATGAGTTGAATGACTACATACATTTAATAATAAGAGCATATGGAAAATAATTTGTCATGGCTCTGGATAATAATATGAGTGTAATTATTGTCTTTTGCCTTTCCTGTCTTGATTAGTGGCACCACTATCCATCACGCTATTCTGGGTATAAAGCTGAGAGTTACTCTTCATTCCTTCCTCACTGCTTCTATATTAGCTATTTATTGCTGTGTAAGAAATTATCACAGAACTTAGTGGCTTCAAGCAGCATATGTGTTATCTCACAGGTTCTATGAGACAGGAGATGGGTTGTTCTGGCTTGGGAACTCTCATGTGGTCATAGTCATGTGTTGATAAAGCTTTTGTCTTACAAATGTTTGAAGGGGCTGGAGGGTTCACTGCAAGATGGCTCAGTCACTTGGCTGGCAAGGTGGTGCTGGCTGTTGGTGACAGGCCTTGGTTTGTCTCCACAGGGTTCCTTGAGTGTCATGACATGGTGGCTGGCCTCTCTCAGAATGAGCAGTCTAAGGGAACAGGGCAGAAGTGTCCATGTCATTTGTGACCTCACCTTGGAAGCCACACACTATCGCTTCTACGGTATTATACTGGTCACCCAGATCTACGCTATTCAGTGTGAGAGGGGACTACACAAAGGCACAAGTGCCAGAAGGCAATGGCTGGGGCCATTTTGGAAGCTGGCCACCACAGCTCCTCTCTTTCATATTCTAGTCCATCTCCTGTTCAGCTCATGCTCATTCTAAAAATCTATGCGAGATTGAATAACTCCTCTTCATTTCTGCTGCCTCTAGCCTGGTCCAAGATACTATCAACACTCCACTGGGATAGCCTCCCATCTGATCTTCCTCCTTCTCATCTTGCTACTCTTCTATATATTTTTTCACATAGCAGTCATTCGTCATTCATTTAATTTTTTCTATTAATTTATCCAGCAAATATTTATCGTACACTTACCACATGCCAAGTTTGTTCTAGGTTTTTGAGCTATTGTGGTAAAACAGTCCCTGGGGCTTGTATACAGTGGGGAAATAAATAATATGGAAACATTAGGTGGCAATATGTGTGATACAGGAAATTATAGCAGGTAAGGGAAATAGAGAACAATAGGGAAGTTACGGACTTATGGGTACTGCATTATAGAGGACTGTCAAGGGTGCTATTGTTGCTTAGGCAACACTGGAACAGAAACCTCTTGGACAGAACATGGGGAGCAAGTATGTGAATACCTGGGTAAGAGTGTTCTAAGCTGAGGGAAGAGAAAATGCAAGGGCCCTGAGGCAGGATCATGTTTGGTGTGTTTGAGGAAGAAACAGTAAGCTGCTACCATGGCTGGACAGAGGGATTGTGGGAAATGGACAGTGGTAGGTGATGGGGGTAAGATCAGG
The DNA here is from genome assembly GCA_008750895.1 of Mirza zaza. NCBI lineage: Eukaryota > Metazoa > Chordata > Mammalia > Primates > Cheirogaleidae > Mirza > Mirza zaza. Next base: position 13,363 of record VSMD01019499.1, on the reverse strand, counting down.
TAGGGCCTCGTTGACTCTGATGAGGACTTTGCTGTGTTTATTTGCTTATCATCTGTCTCCTCTAGTTGGAAATACATACTCTGTGGATGTTGTGGTGTGTGGGTCTCTCCATACTAAATCATCCCAACACTGCCCTGCTTTTGGAGTTTTCATGTTTGCTCTTTTTGTCTCTTCTGTATCTTTTCCCCTCTGTGTCTTCCCTCATTGTTATGTCCGGTCAGTGACTGACCTCTCGCAATGTTGGTGCCAGGATGACTTTGCTGTTGCATTGGATGCTAGAGCTCGCTTTGGTTTGTGGGCTACATTAGTATTCCTCAAATGAATTATCTGGGAAGAGAGGAAGGGATCCTGTTAAAATGAAGATTTTTATTCGGCAGGTCTTGGGTGGGCTTTGAAGTTCTGCATTTCTGTCAAACTTGCCGGTGATGCCCATGCTGCCAGTCCTTTGAGGAACGAGGGAGCTTGTTTGCCAAGCTTGGCTGAACACTGGAATCACCCATGAAGCCTTAAAAACTACTAATGCCTCGATCTTGCCCCCAGAGATTGCAATATAATTAGTCTGGAATGTAGTCTGAATACTGGGATTTTTAAAAGCTTCATAAGTGATTCTAATTTGTAGAAACATTTGAAAACTACTGGATTGGATGTTATTAAACACTATTTTAAAACAAAGTGTAGTGAGTAATGTTCTTCAGGGCTGTGTTGCTAACTCTCTAAAAAGTCAGTTTTGTAGCTACAGGAGTCTGTCCACACCCATGGATGACCTCCAGATCTTGGCTTAGCATTACTGGATAGTTTCTCCAATGGCCTCAGCACTTGCTGTCACTTAGCAGCAGAAATAGAATTCCTACCTTCAGGAGAGTGGTAGTTCCTGAAAAGTAGAGTTAAAGTGTGCCTGCTGACGATGAGTTGTAGTAAACCAGGTCTCCTGCTCTGTGAACTTGTTTCCAGGCCAAAAAAGCAGAGAAAGCAGAGAAGCACTCCTTTCTTTATTCTTGTAATTTCTAGCATGTTCATGTGCATAGTTTCTGAGTCAGTACCCAACTAAGAACATCTTGTGTGGTTCAAGCAAATCCCTTGGTCATCTAAAGCAGATGTTTCAAACTACTGAAGAAGATTGAGGCATATCCTATTTGTAGATTAATCATTGACTACTAGAGAGGGATTCCCCAAATTGTCTTAGAGATATTGGGAAGGAGAGATAATGCAAGAGCTCTTCCTACCCCACGTCCCCTAAACTAAAGCCCATCCATTTAATTTTGCATGTGATTGCGTGTTAACCAAGCCTTGGACACTTTCCTGTTGAAATGCTTTCAATCCCTTGCAATTGGATTTCCTTTTTTTTTTTTTTTTCTGGATGGTCTAGATTGGACGACTGATTATTGGACAGAATGGCATCTTGTCAACACCTGCAGTTTCCTGCATTATTAGGAAGATCAAGGCAGCTGGTGGAATCATCCTAACAGCCAGCCATTGCCCTGGAGGACCAGGGGGAGAGTTTGGAGTGAAGTTTAATGTTGCCAATGGAGGTATGTGGTTCAGAACATGCCTTAATGATCATGATTTCTTTCCTCTTATATTATCATAGTCTTACAGTGACTCTCTGGTGGTAGACAAGCAAGGTGGAGAGGAAATAGCTCATAAAAGTTCAATGAGGTGCCTACAGTTATCTGAAAAGGAAGTGGCATAATGGGCTCTTGAACTCATTTGGTTGGACTCTTGTAGTCCTGCACTCCTCTGCACAGTGAAATGGTTGAGTAGTTGATACTTATCTGATATGAAAGGACTCTGGGTTCTAAAGTTGAAACATACCCTGAAGGTCACTTAGACCATTCTCCTCATTTTACAGATGAACAAATTGAAGCTCTAAGAGGCTGAGTTACTGTTGAAGGTCACATGGTCATGCAGGATCAGACAAATGATTTTTAGCTTAAGTTCAGGGCTCTTGGTTTCTCACAGTGTTAACTTTCTATCACTGAAATGGATAGAATTATTTCACTTTTTCTTATATTTATAGCAGTTTACAACTTGGAGGACCTCATGGAAGGTGGAATATATATATAGGAATGATTTTCTTAAAAAAAATGAACATACATAAAAGGAAGGGTAATAATAGATACCATGTATCCATTCCCTAGTTTTTCTATTTTTCTTATCATTTTTTATGAAGAATTTTAAAGGAAATTATAGCGTGAGAACATTTCACACCTATTTTTTATGCATCTCTTAAAAATAAAGACATATTCCTGCATAACTGCATTAACAAAAATAATAATTCTCTAATATCATGTGACACTTAATCTATAGTCAAATTTTTCCAGTGATCCCCAAAATGTTATTTATAGCTGTTTAATTCAAATCAGGAGGCATCTCAGAACCATGTATTTGGTTGTTCAATCTCTTAAATCTTTAAAAATCTAGAACATTGAGTCTGCTTGTGTATGTGAGTGGGAGCTGGATTTTAACCAACAATTACCATTATGAATTATTTCTGGTTCCAGGCAAAACAGTGCATTCTGAAGGGAAATTTTTTTATTCCTCCCTCCTTGCAGCCACTTTATATATTATCCAAAAAAATAAATTTTATTCATGTTGAGTGTTTTTAAAAAAGAACCATCATAATCACAAAGCAAAAAACTATAGCAGATACACAAATAAGAAAGAGAAAGGAATCAAATTTAACACTACAGAAAATTGCCAAATCACAAAGGTAGACAAGAGAGCAAGAAAGGAACAAATAGTCTATAAAGCAACCAGAAAACAGTTAACAAAATGGTGGTAGTAAATTATTATCTATCAATAATAACCTTGAATGTAAATGGATTAAACTCTCCAGTAAAAGATTTAGAATGGCTGAGTGGATAAAATCAAAAGATCCAACTATGTGCTGTCTACAAGAGACCCATTTTAGTTTTAAGAACACATAGAGGCTGAGAGTTAAGAGATGGAAGAAGGTATGGCCAGGCGCGGTGGCTCACGCCTGTAATCCTAGCCCTCTGGGAGGCCGAAGTGGGAGGATTGCTTAAGGTCAGGAGTTTGAAACCAGCCTGAGCAAGAGTGGGACCCCCATCTCTACTAAAGAAAGAAAGAAATTAATTGGTCAACTAAAAATATATATAGAAAAAATTAGCTGGTCATGGTGGCACATGCCTGTAGTCCCAGCTACTCAGGAGGCTGAGGCAGAAGGATTGCTTGAGCCAAGGAGTTTGAGGTTGCTATGAGCTAGGCTGATGCCAGGGCAACAGAAAGAAGGTATTTCATGCAAAGAATAATCAAAAGAAAGTGTAAGTGGCTATACTTATGTCAGGTAAAATAAATTTCAAGTCAAAAACTGTTACAAGAGACAAAGAAGGTCATTCTTTAATGATAAAGGAGTCAATTCAACCAAAAGATATAACATTTGTAAATACATATGCAATCAACATTGAAGCACCTAAATATATAAAACAAATATTAATGGACACGAAGGAAGAAATAGATAGCAATACAATAATAGTAGGGGACTTCAACACCCCACTTTCAACAATGGATAGATCAGTCAGACAGAAAATTAACAAGGAAATACTGAAATTGAACTGCACTTTAGACCACATGGATCTAACAGACATATAAAGGACTTTCCTTTTGATGGCAGCTGAATATACATTCTTCTCTAGTGCACTTGGAATGTTCTCTAGGATAGGTGATATGTTAGGCCGCAAAACAAGTCTTAACAAATTCAAGAAGATTGAAATCATATCTAATATTGTTTCTAACCACAACAGTATGAAACTGGAAATCAATAACAGGAGGAATCTTGGAAAATTCACAAATATATGGAAATTAAACAACATGCTTCTGAACAATCAATGGGTCAAAGAAGAAATAAAAAAATATCTTGAGATATGTGAAAATGGAAACACAGCATGTCAAAACCTATAGGATGCAGCAAAAGCAGTTCTAAGAAGGAAGTTTGTAGCAATAAATCCCTAGATTAAAAAAGATGGTACATGTATATCATGGAGTACAACTTAGCCATAAAAATGATGATTTAATGCCTTTTGCAACAATTTGAATAGAATTGGAGACACTTCTCCTAAGTGAAGTATCTCAAAAATGGAAAAAACCCCACACCACATGTACTCATTATTAAATTGGAACTAACTGATGAGCACACATATGCACAGAGAGAAGTAAAACTCAGTGGAAATCAAGCAGGGGGAGGGGAGAGGAGGGGATGAGCAAAAACCTACCTAATGGGTACAGTGAACACTATTTGGGTGATGGGCACACCTATAGCCATGGCTCACACATTACAAAAACTATTCTTGTAACCAAAAACATTTATACTCCATTTAATATCTCAAGAAAGATCTCAAATAAATAACCTAACATTATACCTCAAGGGCATAGAAAAAGAAAAACAAACTAAACCCAAAGTTAGAAGAAGGAAGGAAATGATGAAGATATGAACAGAAATAAATACAACAGAAAACAGAAAAGCCACAGGGAAAAAAATCAATAAAGAGTTGGTTGTATTGGCCAGGCGCGGTGGCTCAAGCCTGTAATCCTAGCTCTCTGGGAGGCCGAGGTGGGCGGATCATTTGAGCTCAGGAGTTCGAGACCAGCCTGAGCAAGAGTGAGACCCCATCTCTACTATAAATAGAAAGAAATTAATTGGCCAACTAATATATATATAGAAAAAAATTTGCCGGGCATGGTGGCACATGCCTGTAGTCCCAGCTACTTGGGAGGCTGAGGCAGCAGGATTGCTTGAGCCCAGGAGTTTGAGGTTGCTGTGAGCTAGGCTGACGCCATGGCACTCACTCTAGCCTGGGCAATAAAGTGAGACTCTGTCTCAAAAAAAAAAAAAAAATGAGTTGGTTGTAAAAATAAGCAAAATCAACAAACCCTTGGCTAGACTAAGAAATAAGGAGAGACAACTCAAATAAATAAAATCAGAAATGAAAGTAGAGACTTTACAACAGATGCCTCATAAATAATAAGGATCATAAGGGACTATTATGGACAATTATATGCCAATGAATTAGATAACTTAGAGTGGATGAATAAATTCCTAGAAAAATGTAACCTACCAACATTAAGTCAGGAAGAAATAGAAAATTTGAACAGATCAATAACAAAGAAATTGAAGAAGTAATTTAAACCATTCCAACATAGAAAATCCTGGGACTAGATTGCTTCATGGCTGAATTCTACTAAACGTTAAAAGAAGAATTAACACCAATACTTCTTAAACTCATCCCAAAAATAGAGCTAGAGGGAATATTTCCAAATACATTTTAAGAGACCAGCATTACCTTGAAACCTAAACTAGACAAAGACACTGCAAAAAAGACAACTACAGGCAAATATCTCTGATGAACATTGATGCAAAAGTCCTCAATAAAATATTAGCAAACCAAATTAAACAGCACATCAACAAAATTATACATCATGGCCAAGTAGGAATTACCCTGGCATGCAGGGCTGGTTTAACACATACAAATCAATCAATGTGATACATCACATTAACAAAATGCAAGGTAAAAACCACATAATCATCTCAATTGATGCAGGAGAAGCATTTGACAAAGTTCAGCATCTTTTCTTGATAAAAACTCTTAACAGTTTAGATATAGAAGGAACATTCCTTAACATATTAATAATAAAGGTCATTTATGAAAAACCCACAGCTAACATCATAATCAGTGGGGAACAACTGAAAACTTTTCCACTAAGGTCTAGTACAAGGCAGGAATACCCACTCACCACTTTTAGTCCACATAGTACTGGAAGTACTAGCAAAAGCAATTAGACAAGAAAAAGAAATAAAAGGCATCCAAATTGGAAAGGAAGAAGTAAAATTATCTCTATTTGCATTTTGTTGATAAAGGATTATGTTATTCCCCATGATCTTTTATGTAGAAAACCCTAAAGATTCCCCAGAAAACTGTTAAAACTGATAAATGAATTCAGTAAGTTGCAGGATACAAAATCAACTACAAAATCAGTAGCATTTCTATACATAAATGATGACGAAAGCTGAAAAAGAAATCAAGAAAAGAATCCCATTTTCACTAGATATCATAAAAAATACTTAGGAATAAATTTAACCAAGGAGACAAAAAATTTGTACATTAAAAACTATAAAACACTGATGAAGGAAATTTAAGAAGACACAAATAAATAGAAAGATATCCTGTATTCATGGATCAGAAGAATTAATTGTTAAACTGTGCCACTCAAAGCAATATATAGATTTAGTACAATACATTCAAAATTCCTATCAAAATTCCAATAACATTCTTCACAGAAATAGGAAAAAACAATACCATAATTCATATGGAACTACAAAAACCCCAAATAACCAAAGCAATAATGAGGGGGAAAAAAAGTTGAAAGCATCACATTTCCTGATTTAAAATTATATTACAAAGCTATAGTAACTGAAACAGTATGGTACTGGCAGAAACAGAAACAGGGATGACTAGAATAGAAGAGAGGCCCAGAAATAAATCCAAACATATACGGTCAACTAATTTTTTGGCAAGGACACCAAGAAGACACAACAGGAAAAGGATAGTTTCTTCAACAAACGTTGCTGGGAAAACTGGATTTCCACATGCTAAAGAATGAAATTGGACCCTTATCTTAATCTTAGACCATACACAAAATTCAACTCTAAATGGATAAAAAAACTAAATGTAAGACCCAAAACTATAAAACTCCTTGAAGAGAAGATAGGAGAAATTCTCCTTGACATTATCCTTTGGCAATGATTTTTTTTGGATATTATACCAAAACCTCAGGCTACAAAAGCAAAAATAAATAAATGAGACTACATCAAACTAAAAAGCTTCTGGATAGCAAAAAAAACAGTTAACAAAAATGAAAAAGCTACAAATCTATAAACTGGGAAAAAAATATATGCAAACCACATATCTGATAAGGGGTTAATATCCAAAATTTATAAATAACTCTTGCAACTCAATAGCAGAAAAACAAATAACCTGATTCAAAATGATCAAAGGACCTGAACAGACATTTCTTCAAAGAAGATGTGAAAATGGCCAACAGATTTATGAAAAGGTGTTCACATCACTGATCATCAGGGAAATGCAAACTAATACCACCATGAGATATTGCCTCACACTTGTTAGGATGGCTATTGTCAGAAAGACAAGAGATAACAAATGTTGGCAAGGGCGTTGGGAAAAGGGCACCCCGGTACACTGTTGGTGGGAATATAGATTGGTATAGCTATTATGGAAAACAGTATGGAGATTCCCAAATAAATTAAAAATGCAGCTACCATACAACTCAGCAATCCCTCTTCTGGGAATATATCCAAAGGAAATGAAATCACCATCTCAGAAAGATACCTGCATACTCATATTCACAGCAGCATTATTCACAATAGCTAAGATATGGAAACAACTCTGGTGTCTGTTGATAGACAAATAGATAAAGAAAGTGTGGTGTATACATATTATATATATATACACACACACACACACACACATATATACAATGGAATATTATTCAGCCTTAAAAAAAGGAAGAAAATCCTACCCTTTGCAACATGGATGGATCTGGAGGACATTATTCCAAGTGAAATAAGCCAGACACAAATAAAAATATTGTATGATCTCACTTATATATGGAATCTAAAAAAAATTCAAACATACAGAGACAGAGAATAAAACAGTGGTTACCAAGGGTAGGGGGTAGGAGAGGAAACGAGATGTAGGTCAAAGGAAGCAAAATAGCAGATGTGGAGGATGAACAAGTTTAGAGATCTAATATATTACACAAGGACTATAGTTAATAAAATTGTATTAGAGAGTTTTGTTAAATAAGTAGATTTGAGCTGCTTCTCATAAAAAATAATTATGTGAGGTGATAGATGTGTTAATCTGCTTCACCATAGTAGCCATTTTACTATCTCTATGTATCCCATAACATCATGTTGTAGACCTCAAATATACACATATTCACAATAGAATTTATTTTAAAAAACACCATATAAGTGCCCTATCTTTGAAGGTATGATTAGAGATGTGCTGCTTCACTAAAAAAGCATATCTAGGATCTACATCTAGTCTTGCAGCAGCTATTGTGTAAAAAAATACACAATTTTCAGATATTCTATATACTGATAACATGGGAAATTGAATGGGCTTAGAAGATGGTAATTTGTAGAGAAATGTAATAAAGCTGTATATATAAATTACCAAACTAGATGGATTTCAAGTAAGCATTTAAAATTAATATCTGGTTTCATATCTTGCAACAGCATCAGTTATGACAAGACATAAGGGAAGAAAAGTATAATTTCTATACCCATTCTGTAGACAAAATCACAGGAGATTATGAGACCTACTCAGCCCTAACCCTGAAGGGGGTGGGGTGGGAGTTGAACTCATCACTCAGCCTTGACTATGTTGAAAATCCTTCCTCTAACATTTAAATCTTCATGTTTGCAACATCTAGGCACTTTTAATGAAATTAACATTCCTAATGGCACACAGAGAGATTCAACTGGTTTCTTCCTGCAAAAAGTAGAATACATTTTACTATAACATCCTTCCGAAATTGCAGGCATTCATCTCTTCTGATTGTGTGCCATACATCCAATTGTGTGTCCACAGATACATCTTACGGAATGAGTTAAAGGACTAAGTGTCCATAGAAGTGGGCACATCCAGGAAAATGGGACACATTTGGAGCTATGTTGCTCTTTGAATATATTCACAGAACATGACCATTCTAAACATGTTTTTAATTATAGGGGAAGATGCTAATGGCAAGGAGAAATGGAAACAAAGATAAATAAACTGATGTTTTGAATACTTGCAATGTGCTAGGAGCCCTGCTCAGCACTTTTCATACATTACCCCATGTAATCTTCATAACAACTTGGTGATGTAACTGAGGAATAAAATGGTTAAAAAAGCTTGACCAATATCACACAATGAGTAAGTTGTGGAGCTAATTTAGACTCTAGATGGAAGGGGACAGAACTTCTGAGTAAAAAGGTGAAGATGTGTAAAGAAGCAACTTTGAGGAGTGTAGAATAGAAGTTTTGGGAAATAGTTGCCTGTATCTGTTAAAATACGAAGATAATGGGACAAGAAGAGAGAAGGGACTTGGGATAAATGGAAATGATTTGTAAAAGGTACTCTGGGACATTTGTTGAGGATTCTTGAGAAGTTGTGAGGACCAAGGTGAAGTTGAGGACCCTCATTCTTAGGGGGAACCGGTTTGTGTGATTTCATGACTGCCCCCGTCAATGCATGGCAGTCTGGGAATAGCAGCAGTGGGAGCAGATGATGGCAGTGTCCTGAGGTTGGCGAGGGGCGGTGTGGACATGGCAAGGCATCCAGAGGGCTGGTGATCATTAAGAGTGTTCAAGCTGACATCAGACTGTTAGGATTCACATCCAGCCTCTGTGATGTGACCTTGGTTAAGGTACTCCCCATCTCTTCCAGTTTCAGTCTCTCCATTTGGGAAATGAGGGTAATAATTCCACATGAATTGTGCAATGTGGTATATGTAAGTTTCAACAAATATTGGCTTGTGTTATTATGCTAACAAAGGCATGGCTCGAATGGTGGGCCACAGAGTCCTGTCTGGAATAAGAGACCAATGAAACTGAAATAGCCCGATGGCCTGGTATGAATTAAGTGAGGCAGACATCAGGATAGGAGTGAGAAGCAAGTTCAGAGTCAGCTTGATGGAAGGGAAGGAATTTGTGGACTGAGGAGGCTCACATTCGATATTTTTGAAAGACGGATTTTTAAAGGACAATAATATTTAGGGTATGACTGTGCCAGGTACTAGAAATAAAGAGGAATATCATTGGAGTGGAAGATGTCAGGAACCTTGGAAGTTGTCGAGTAATTGAGACGTTGTTGATGAACTCCGAGGTCATCAGCATGTGTGGTTGAGTGGCATCATGGACAGTGATCTAGAGTGCTAGGACAGGCTTTACTTTTGGAAACCAGTGTGCATTGGTGTTGAAATTCAGATAGAGACTTCTTGAAAATGATGGACACAGCCGAAGAACATAGCGTGGTGCCTGGGGTGTAGGGGACGTAGGGAGATATTCATTATTCTCTGATCTGGCAAGCAAAAAATCCACAAAAACTGAACAAAATGACTTACTTTTAAAGTTTTGTGAAGGGTAAAAAAAGTAAGAAGTGAAGGAAAGGGCTATGTTTATTTCTTTGAGGTCTTTACTTTTCCTGTACAACAAGAGAATTATTGGTAAGATCTACTGGGCTGTCTTCTCTCCCACCTACTGGAATGGGGCTATTGCTATTTCTTTTTATGAGCATTTAGTGGGATATAGCAATGGTGCTATATTCTAAGGCAGCATTGTCCAATAGATATATATCGTGAGTCCTATATATAATTTAAAATTTTTTAGTAGACACATTACAAAAGTAAAAAAAGTGAAATTAATAATATATTTTATTCAACCTACTATGTCTAAAATATCAGTTTAACATGGTGTCAGCATAAAAATCATTAATGTAATCTATTATGTTTTTCTTCTAACTTTCCAAAATTTGGGGTGCATTTTACAATTATAGCACATCTCAATTTGACTAGCTACATTTCAAGTACTCAACAGCCAAGTGTAACTCCTGGCTATTGAATTTGACAGTGCAGTTCAAAGGATTGGAGTATAAAATAAATCAAGAAACAATTTTTGTTCAGTAGAAAGTTACAATGTAGTTGGTAAGTAAGATTCATGCACAAAGCTACCTATCTATCCTTTATATTTTAGATCTTTCAGTCTACTTATTTATTTGATTCCCAACCTTGTTGCAAAAAATATCTAAAGTGGCTTACTTTAAGAAATACACATTAAAAAGAAAAAAAATAAAATAAAAGGAGAACAAGTATTGCTTTCATGTTCAATTTTTAGTAGAGCCTCACTTTAAAACCTTGGGAGTGACGAGAGATTTTGAGTTGGGAAAAACAATTAATTTACCCTGTTAAGCTCACATACCAATGAGGCAGCCGAGCTGGGAGTAGAAATCATATTTTATTTCTCTAGGTGCACTTGGGAAGCTGCAGTGTAAATCTGGGATCCCTCACTTCTGTCAAATGCATATCCTGTTTGTGTCTCATATCCTGAATAAAGCTGATTACATAACCGGGTCTCCCTGGCAGGTGCGAAACTATTTTTAGGGAAGACGTATCATTGCTTAGAAGTGGATTAAAACAAACAAACATGTGGGTTACCAGTCTGCATAGAACAGGTGAGGCTGACCAAAATTCCCCCACAGTGGATGACAGCATAAGAAATAGCAACGCTAATTCAACTGGGAACTGTTGCTCATTGTTTAGAGAATAAATGAATCTCTCCTGCGTGGTGGGGGAGGATGGTAACATTTCTCTGATTGAAACTCCTGAGACTTTTTAAAAAATGTATTTTCGGTGTTCAAATTTTAGGTCCTGCACCAGATGTTGTCTCAGACAAAATCTATCAGATCAGCAAAACAATCGAGGAATATGCCATATGTCCTGATCTTCGAATCGATTTATCTCGACTAGGAAGACAAGAATTTGATCTGGAGAACAAATTCAAACCATTCAGAGGTAATAAAGGAATTATATTTTCAAGAAGTCAGAATAACTCCATTGACAGGGGTGACTGTAGTTTCTGCAGGAAAGTGTATTCATGAAAATTATTGAATTATCAGTTTCAGGGTGACTCTTGATAAATATGTGGACACTGAATATGGTGTAGAGAGAAATGAGAGTAGCCAATATATTCACAACTAGAGACTTTCAAAAGTCACTTCTCAAACTCTATGTAATTTTCAACATAGGAAAAATTTTGCGGTTGACTCCATTATAGCATTCCAAGAATAGACTGTGATTTGCCAAAACTTGCCTTTGATTTTCTAAGCAATGAAGATGAAGATGCTGGAATACCTTAGATAGTTAAGAAGAGACCTAGCAAGTCAATGGAGTTATTAAATTTCTCATGGAAGTAGGAGTTTCTTTTCTAAGCCAGAGCCATGTAGATCAGCTTCATTTAATGTACAATGTATTGATCACTTGCTTTATACCAGCACCGTGTTAGGAGATTTTACAAAATAATTCAGTAACTACCAAATGTATTTTACTCTGGTGATTCAGAAATTAAAGAACCAAAATGAGATTGCCAAAAATATCATATTTCAGGGTGAATACAACTTCTAAAGTAGTCAGAACATAACTTTTTATATTATAGATTCATTTCAAACCATATAGTAACAACATTAATACATGTATGTACACATCATTCATCCCTTCTATTTTATCTTGTTGCTTTTTCCTAGAAGGCATGCAAGTAGCAATCGAAGTAACATGTTTTACTCTGTTAGTGCCCCTATAACCTTGAATACAGTTTTGTGCTAAGATGCTATCATTATTTTACAAGAAATTTAACTTAGCTAAAAAGATACCTGGTTCATGGCCACATGGTATTTTAGGGACAGAGAAAATTTTAAAATGGACTGTTTAGGGGTCACAGGGTGGGACCAATGCTACCAAATCTTTCTTGAAAAGTTTTGAGTCAATTGTTTGCTCAAATTTATTGTGTGTACAGAAATTTATTGAAAGTCATGTGATGCTCACTGGAAGCAATAGTGACTGCTTTTATTAATCTAGCTGAAGGCATGCACATGCATATGCATGCACACATATGGAATGGCTAGACAACGGAAGGCAAGGGACATGTTGTATAAACAAAATGATTTGAGTATGCTTGATTACATATGTTTGGAAGGACTGGGTTATAAGATGCCAGAAAAATCAGGCATTGCCGTCAGGAAGAAGTTTTCTTTCCTTCTTGCTTGCTTGCTTTCTTGCTTTCATCTTCACAATTTTTATAGTTGTCCAAGAGACCCAAATCTTTGGTGAGCTCAGATTCAGGCCCACTGCTGCAGCCACATTGCTAGTTGGATGAATTTTCTAAACTGCTACTGATACCAGGGAGTGGGTACAGGGATTCCCTGGCTCCTAAGAAAAAATTTGGAGATAATCATTGGGGATAATTTATGTGCTGTATTCTTTCTGTTACAAATGTTGAGCAAATCTTGAGTTGATTGGAAACAAATCAGTCCTTGGCATTTCAACTTAAAATGTCAGGAGCATGAACTATTTGATATGAACTTTCAATTTTCACTGACTTCTCCTTGCTTCCTTGTTTTTCACATTTCTGTTTGGTACTATGTGTTATCTGTTGTAAAGACCAATGCATTTAGGTAAATGGTTCAAGAATTGAAGAACCAGAATAAAATTACCAGAAATAGTATATCATAATGTACAGTAAAACTTCTACTCAGGGAGCAAGCTTTTATTTTATAAATTATTTTTT
>VSMD01019498.1:0-46726 GCA_008750895.1 Mirza zaza | reverse complement strand
ACAGAGTTTCACTTTATTGCCCAGGCTAGAGTGAGTGCCATGGCATCAGCCTAGCTCACAGCAACCTCAGACTCCTGGGCTCAAGCAATCCTGCTGCCTCAGCCTCCCAAGTAGCTGGGACTACAGGCATGTGCCACCATGCCCGGCTAATTTTTTCTATATATATTTTAGTTGGCCAATTAATTTCTTTCTATTTATAGTAGAGATGGGGTCTCGCTCTTGCTCAGGCTGGTCTCGAACTCCTGAGCTCAAACGATCCGCCCACCTCGGCCTCCCAGAGAGCTAGGATTACAGGCTTGAGCCACCGCACCCGGCCTCTTTCTTTCCTTCTTTCCTTTCTTTTTCTTTCTCTTTGCCTAGAACCTCTAGCACAATATTGACCAAAAGTATTAGTAGTAAGAGAGGGCATCTGTGAGATCAGTTTATAAAATTAATAGACTTTTGCATTCCTGGGATAAATCCTACTTGGCCTTGAATTTTAAAAATATATACTATTGGATCTAATTTGCTAATATTGGATTTATTATTTTTGCATCTAAGTTCATAATTGAGACTGATATCTAATTCTCTTTCCATACATTGTCTTCCTCTGGTTTTGGTGTTCAAACCCAAAATGCTTCAACTTTCTTTTCTAGTGTATGTAACTGTTTACATAAAGTAAGCATTCTTTGAAATCTTGATTAAAAAGCACTGCTATGGATTTGGTCTTAGAATCTTTTTAGAATATAAGGAGATATTTGACTGCAGATTCAATTTCTTTAGTGATTATCGACTTACTCAGGTTTTTCTTTCTTCTTCAGTCAATTTTGGCAATTTGTATTTTCCCAGAGATCTAGTTCACGCGAGACTTAAAATGTACAAATATAAAGTTGTTTTGTTTTGTTTATATTTTGTTATAATTTTTAATCTCTCTTTTTATTTACTTTATCATTCTTACATAGGTTAGGCCTTTGTTCTTCTTTCTTTGGTAAGTCTTAATAGAACAATATGGATTTCATTGTCCCTTGTTTGTTTGAAGGACCAGTTGTATTGATTCTCTTTACTGTGTTGTGGGTTTCTACTGCATTTACAGATTCTTTCTAGTTACTCTATTGTTTTTTGGCTTCTTAAATTGAACACTTCCATTCTTCCTAACATGGCACAAGAGATGTCCTTGAAGAGATTGTGGAATATTTCTTTTATTTTTATATGGAGTGCTTCTTTATTCCAACTAATGCCTTTTCCTTTAGAATCTCGTAAGGGAGATAAAGTAACATAATTTCCTTACCCATTGCTAGGTTTATGGCTGAGACCCTTATAACAAAAGGCAGATATAACAAAAGAAAATCATACAAATTTGCATAATGTAAGTTTTATGTGACGCTGGAGTCTTCGGAAATGAAGACACAAAGAAACAGGGAAAGTCGTGTTTCTATGGACAGTCAAGCCAAAGCACGACGAGAGGACCAAAGTGGGGATGATCTCAAGGTAATAGACTGGGGGGCGGTGACTTAATGTCTGATGGTTCAGATTCCTCTTGGCACCTCTGTGTCTTCACTCCTTTCCCCTGGGCTTAGGGCGGACCCCTCCGGAAGGAGGGTCTTATCACCTACTGCAGGGGAGGATGGACGGGAGAAGTTCAGAGAGTGACCTCCCTGCTCCTGCCCTTTTCTCAACTTCCTCAGTTTAAAATACTCACTATGCCACCGGGCTTGGTGGCGTTGCACCTGCAGTCCCAGCTTGGATGGCCGAGGCAGAAGAATAGCTTGAGCCCAGGAGTTCGAGGCTGCAGTGAGCTATGACGGCACACTCCACTCTAGCCTGGGAGAAAATTTTTATTTGTCGATTTAAAAAATAAATAGATAAATTAGGAGAAAAGGAAAAAGCTACGGTTAAATGTCGGGGTGCAGAGGGGAACAGAACTGCTGAGCTGTGGACAGGACAGCAGTAAAAGTGCAACACTGTCTTGACCCCCATCTGGCTGTGGCAAGGAATTTCTTAAAAAGTGCCGATGCCCGAGAACTCATTTTACTCCATGCTGAGATGGAGGAAGAAACGATTGCAGCATCAAAAACATATGCTATAGGCCGGGCGCTGGTGGATCACGCCTGTAATCCTAGCACTCTGGGATAGTTTGAGCTCAGGAGTTCGAGATCAGCCTGAGCAAGAGCGAGACCCTGTCTCTACTAAAAATAGAAAGAAATTAGTTGGACAGCTAAAATATATATAGAAAAAATTAGCCAGGCATGGTGGCACGTGCCTGTAGTCCCAGCTACTCGGGAGGCTGAGGCAGGAGAATCGCTTGAGCCCAGGAGTTTGAGGTTGCTGTGAGCTAGGCTGACGCCACGGCACTCTAGCCGGGCAAAAGAGGGAGACCTTGTCTCAAAAAAAAAAAAAAAAAAAGCATATGCTATAGACTTCTTTTTATGGCCAAGACGGAGAAACAGGGGGCAGATTTTATTTTCCTTCCTTAATCAACTTGCAAACTGGAAAAAAATATAAAACAAATATATGTCAGTGGCTTTCAAGATAACAGCCATCAAGCCAAAAAGGTCAGAGATCCCTGCAAGACGGGAAACCAACGAGGGAGTCTTGAGGTTGTCCCAGATTTCCGTCCTGGGTGGGGTCCAGGCCATGACAAGGGGAGACCAAACCCAGTGTCAGCACAGTCCCTGTTAGGGAGACGGGGTTCGGATTCGGCTTGGGAGCACAAAGGCAGCCCGAGTTCGTGGGGCCGGGAGAGGGGGGCTGCATGGCAAGAGGCTCTGGAGAGCGGTGGAGGGTCCCCTGGGACAGTCAGCTGAGCACCCAGCCGTTTCAGCGTGTTAGAAACAACCAGGCTGGGAAAAGAGACATCTGGGAGGTTTATAACAGGTGTCCTCAAACTACAGCCCGGCGTGGCCCACCGAGGACATTTATCCGGCCCGCCGGGTGTTCTTGCTGCAGCCGCTGCCTGTCCTGCTTAGCAGCCGACTGGTCCCGGGCCCACAGTGCGCATGTGTGGAATGTGCCCGCACTCTCCAACGGCCCTCCAAAACGGTCTGAGGGACAGTGAACTGGGCCCTGTTTAAAAAGTTTGAGGACCCCTGGTTTAGAGGCTCATTGTCCAGGGCTCACACAAAGCCATGGAGGGTGCTTCTCCTCACCAGCCAGAAAGGACGGGCTCAAGATTCGCAGGGCAGCGGTAGAGGGTGCAAAAGCGCCTTCCCCCCACAGTGGAGAGTACTGAGCCCCCCGCATAAACACGGCTCTGCCGTCTGACAAAGCTCCCAACCCGACAAAGCTTAACGATCTGCAAAGATGAAATCCACAGTGTATAAAATCCATTCAGAAGTTACCAGGCACCGGCCAGGCGGAGTGGCTCATGCTTGTAATCCCAGCACTTTGGGAGGCCAGGGGTGGGGGGATCACTTGAGACCAGGAGTTCAAGACCAGCCTGGGCAACATAGCAAGACCCTGTCTCTACAAAAAATAAGAAAATATTAGCTGGGCGTGGCATATGCCTATAGTCCCAGCTATTGGGGAGGCTGAGACAAGAGGATCACGTGAACCCAGGAATTCAAGGTCACGGTGAGCTATGATCAGGCCACTGCACTGTAGCCTCGGCAACAGAATGACACCCTGTCTCTAAATAAATTTACCAGGCACATAAAGGAGAAGGAAAGCATGATCTGTAATGAAAAGGAAAAAAAAAACCTATCAAAATTGACACAGAACTGATACATATAAGTGTATCAGAATTAGAAGACAAGGGCACTAAGATACTTATTATAACTGTATTCTATATGTTCAAAAAATACAAACATGAGATATAAAAAACACCTGAATCCAAACTAACAGAAATGAAAACTATAATGTTTGAGGTAAAAAAAATTACTGGATGAAAATGCCAGTCTGGCAACTGTGGATCTGTGTAGTATCTACAATTTTGCATTTTCCAGAATCTCATACAAATGGAACCCTGCACCCTGCAGAATTTTGAGGATGGCTTTTTCAATTTAGCGTAATGCATTCAACATTCATCAATATTGTTACATGTGTTCATTCCCTTGATTGCCGAGTCATAAGCAATTGTACAGCATGGCCTTAACTTTGTTTATGTACTCACCAGCTTAAGGATATTTGGGTTGTTTCCAGTTTGAGCAATTTTTTTTTTTTTTTTTGGAGACAGAGTCTCGCTCTGTTGGCCAGGCTAGAGTGCCGTGGCGTCAGCCTAGCTCACAGCAACCTCAAACTCCTGGGCTCAAGCAATCCTCCTGCCTCAGGCTCCCAAGTAGCTGGGACTACAGTCATGCACCACCATGCCAGGCTAATTTTTTCTATATTTTTAATTGTCCGGCTAATTTCTTTCTATTTTTAGTAGAGATGGGGGTCTTGCTCTTGCTCAGGCTGGTCTCGAACTCCTGACCTTGAGGGATCCTCCCGCCTTGGCTTCCCAGAGTGCTAGGATTACAGGTGTGAGCCACCACGCCCAGCCAGTTTGAGCAATTATTAATGAAGCTGAGATAAATATTTACACAGAGGTTTCTGTGCGGGCCTCCCTGTACCTTTCCTTTCTACTGGCTAAATGTCTAGGAGTGAGATTGCTGGGCAATGCAGTATGAGCATATGTTTGACTTTATAAGAAACTGCCAAATGGTTTTCCCAAATAGTTGTACTATTTTACATTCATGACAATGGCAGTTTGGGTTGTTCTCATCCTAACAAGATATTTTTATTTTAGTTACTCTAATAAGTGCACAATAATGATTTCTCTTTGCTTGATTTTACACTTCCCTAATGCAAAATGATGTTAAATATGTTGAAATAATGTTGAATAATGATGTTAAAAATCTTTGCAAATGCTTGATTGTCATTTATATATCTCTTTTTGGTCAAGTGGTCAAATCTTTTACCATTTTTAGTTGTTTTTTTTTTTTCTTGTCTTATTTTAAATTGTAAGAGTTCTTTGTTACTGATTTTATCAGATACATGTTTTGCAAATATTTTCTCCAAGTCTGTGTCTTTCCTTTTCATTTTTGTAACAGTTGATACCACGGAGAGAAAATGAAAGTTTTTTATTTAATAAAGATGAATGTATCAATATTTTCTTTTGTAGTTTATGGTTTTTGAGTTCTGCTTTAAGAAACGTTGTCTCACCCAGTGTTGAAAGACTTCATCCTACATTTCCTTCTGGAAGTTTTATAACTTTAGCTTTTGCATACAAGTGTATTACACATTTCGAGATAATTTTTCCGTACAGAGTGAGGTAATCGTTAGGGTTCATTGCTTTGCACGTGGATGTCTAATTAGTTGGAAAAAAAAAGAAGGGTATGTACCTCAAAAATGTAGTTTAAAAGGAATTAAAAAATTAATAACACTATTATATTTTTTTACTAGATTTGTGATATTATGACATTGTTAGCTTTGTAGAATTTGTAATTTATTATATTTTCTTTTCTCGTTTTAAATATTATCTGCTTTTGATCTGCTGTGTGTTTATGATTCCGTATCTGTGGAACCTCTTGCGAACATGCCCCCTCCTCCCCTAAGGAGTGTGGACTGCCTGGAGCCTGTGTAAATAGCAGGTTTGTTTGCCATTGTGGATTTAGAGGGAGAACCTGAATGGGCCAGTATCAAAGAAGACCTGGTACGCCCAGCCCCGGTACCTGCCCCAGCCGGCTGGGATTATAGTTTTGTGCTTTGTTTTGTGCACTGATTTAGTTCTTTCTTCTCTTTTCAAAGCACTCTCAGATCTGTCACTTCACGTGACACCGGCACAAAGCAGCCAGGTAGGCCGGGCAGATGACCAAATCACACTTTGCAGAGGTGGAGACCGAGGTTGGGGGATTGGTGGTTGGTTGCTGGGGGCCTAGAACCTGAATCCAAATTTCCTGGGCTCTGGCACTTGCCCGGATACACACGTATGTGCACACATACGTCTGGTGAGGGACGTCATCACCTGGCGTTTCTGATGACAGCCGAGCGGTGCCCGAGGCCCAGAAGTTAATGCCACTCTGCAGGCATGTCCAGTCCAACTGGAAAAACCAGTGGGCCAAGGCTCTGGGTGACCGCAGGCTGACCAGGGAAGAAGAGAAGTGTTTCCAGATGCAGGTAGTGAGAAAAGAAGGAAAGAAAAGAAGCTGAATCTTTCAAGTAGAGGCAAACACGGCATTCCCAGCTGGTAGGACAACAAACGGGGCGTGGGTTCGGTCCCGGCCCCTGCCCTGAGCAACTGGCTGTGGATGCACAGCTCGCAGTGTGGGCAGAGCATGGGTCAGGACCCACTTCCGTCTCTTTCCTCCTCCTCCCCGAGTCCCCGATTCCTGCCAACCGCCCCAGCTTCTCAGCCTGCTTCCCAGCTGTCACCCCGACTCCCAAACGGGATTAAGTGAGGCTCTTCTGCCAGCAGCGTTGACCCTGATGAGCTCTTCCTCCAGGGCCTAGGAAAAAGTTGGAAATTTGGGGAGCCACCCAGCTGCCAGGCTGGGTCTTCCGGGTGTAGGCGGAGTGCCCCCGGGGGTTCAGGCCTGGGCAGGAGCCTGCAGCACCATATCCATCTAGGGACGGTGCTGGCCTGGCCAGGCGCCTACTGGGCACCCTCACACACCCACGTGGGGGCCCAGCCCTACTACGCTGAGGGGACGCAGTGGACATGGACTCATCTCCCTCCCCCACCCCCCACCAAGATCCTGGCCCTGCCCTGGCCACTGTGCCACGTTGAGCATGAGCAGCACGCTCAAATCCTGTGCCTCATCTGGAAAACAAGGCTATTAACACCTCCCTCTGGATGTTATTCCGAGGATCTAATGAGATAATACTCTGGAGGCATTTGCCAAAATTCTGAGCCCATGGTACACCCCCTGAAAACTTAAAAAAAAAAATCAAACCTATGTGATTATAATTCCACTATGAATAATGACCATTTTAAATTTGAATATTTGTTATAATCACTTAATACAACTGGTGTACAGGTGGTACTTTCGAGAAGATTGACCATAAACACTCCCTCCGAATGCATTTTCCTGTTGCTCTGGGCGTCTTTTATTGATTGTCACTGAGTGAGAACCGTGGGGCGCTGTGAAAGTCATCCATTCTCCCAAACTGCTCCCTGGTAAAACGGTAAAATGGCCTGTAGCTAGCGCCTTCCTCAAGGAAATCACACTAGTCCAGGATTTGTAAAAAGAATAACGAATTTTACAGGATTTGTAAAAAGAATAGTTTTCTCCTCACTACCTCTTTATTGGCTTTCTGGAGGAGGGAAGGCATTTCCGACACAGAGAACCAGCTGGCGCTGGGTAGGGGTCCGGCTCTGTGTCCATCGCCCACGCGGAGGGTGAAGTTAGAGTCCACAGCTGATAGATGACCAGGCAGAAACGCCCAGAGCCATACCTGAGACCCGGCCCTCGGGGTTCCAGTTCCCCTGGCTGGCTCCTCTCCCTTCTGCCTTTTGGTTTTATGTTAAGCCGTCATCGCAGTAATTCTTTAAAGGTAGGAAAGTTTTTTCTTTGTCTCTTTATCTTTGGGTTGACAGGGGATCTGGAGAAAGCATGTGAAGGAATTTTGACAATTGTGACAGCAAGTGGCTGTGCTTACTCTGAATCCAGCAAGCACAGACAGTGCTGTTGCCTTCATATACCCGTGTCCTTTCATCTTTCCAATAATCCTATGCGGCTAGACACTATTGGTCCCATATCACAGATGAGGTAACTGAGGCTTAAAGAATTTACATTTTCTAGATTACTTGTCTCGGGAATGACAACGCCAGGGTTAAGACCACTTTGTCTGGTTTAAAAATCAGTGTTTCAACCAACTTGAGCTGAACATACTGGTCAGGGTGTCCCTCTTCATGAGGCACCTACCTACTTGTCTCAAGCACAGAGTTCATTACTGGGATCAAGGGGTGTTCAGGGGGTCGTGGTGTCTGCCCTCGTGCAGGTTTTATACCCAGCAAAACTGTCTCCCAAGTAAGGACCTGTTTCTGTTACCGGAAATCGTACTGGTCGCTGTCTGTATTTCTCCCTCCTCTCTGGCCGTCTTACACCCCTCTGGCCAGCAGTGGGGTTTCCCCTATGGATTCTGCTCCCATCCTCTCCCCAAGAATCCTTTAGGAGTTCCCCTTTGCCAGCCCCTCTGCCACACCCAGCAGCCCCCCAGCCAGCCACAACTCCCCGTACACACCATCCAGCCACCTGGTCCAAGGCCTCTGAATGGCCTCATGCAGCATTTGATAGGGAGATTCCGGCAGGGCATGGTGGCTCACGCCTGAAATCCCACACTTTAGGAGGCTGAGGCAGGAGGATCGCTCGAGCCCAGGAGTTTGAGGTTGCAGTGAGCTAGGCGGACGCCACTGTATTCCGGCCTGTGTAAAAGGAAGAGCCAGACCAAAAAAAAAAAAAAAAAAAAAAAAGGGTGAAAGGGAGATTCCTCTGGTTTTCACTATAAAATATAAAATATAAGATTGGTTACTCCTTGTGGGTGTGGACACTTTGACTCCGAGCCCTTGGAGTGGAGTCTAAACTCACTCCCCTTTTCATCTCCGTGCCGAGGGCATTGCAGGGGCAGTGGCTGGGGGAGATCGGGGAAGCTTTCTCAAAGAATTGCTTTATGACTCGAAAGTTAAACTTGAAATCACAGCCTCAGTGTAAAATCCAGGAAGCGAAGGGCATGACTTGAATATATCATCTCTTTTCTGGTGATATTTTATTAAAATTAATAAAATAAGTCCAGGAAGACAGCAAGCCCTGGGTGCATGCACTATGCAAAAAGGGAAAACCACAAACCCTATATTTAGAAGCGGAGGCAGGCTTCGGGCTGTTTAATCGTAAGAGAAGCGGGGGAGACGCGGGGGACGTGCCCAAGCCTCTCTTCCCCGTGGCCATGCCTGGCCCTTCTCCACTGTCACCTGCCGGTAAGGAAGGTGGCGGTGCTGGGACATCAGAAGGCTTGCAGTCCCCGGCGCCAGCAGGAGGAAGGCAGGGGCTCTCCACCCAGAAGTTTGTGCAGGGATGCGGGTCCCTCCTCAGAGAGCTTCCCTTCAGGTTGAGGTGGGTTTCTGAGAAGCCAACGGCCCTGCCCCCACATTTCAATGCGCTCAACAGCCCTGTCGTTGTCCCTGTCGTACCCCAAAGTCATGTTTCCAGCCCGGCCTTGGAAATAGGGCATCGTGTCCAGACTAAGAAGGAAAGAGAGCAAACAGCCAGTGGTTTGAGATTATCTTTATAGGTGGTCTCACTCAGATGACGTGACAAAAAAGATAACATTAAGTTATAAACTCTTAAGTCTTTATGAATGTACACGGCGGTGTTTTTGCATATTTACTGTCCGTGAAAGCAAAGGGAAGAGGGGTGGGGCCCCAGGGGCCATCTGCTCCCAGCGTGGCCCCCAGGCAAGGGCTGAGGCCTGGATCCTCGACTGCCAGAAGCAAAACACCCCCGGGGCAGCCTCTCGGTCTCCAAGCCCAGACCCCACGGGTAGGGGGTGCAAAGCGTGTTCCGGAACATGGACCTCGGCTTCACTCCAAACCTCCAGAACACCTTGCCCCTCTGGAGGCGAGGCCCGGGAATTTGCAAGTCTTAAAAGTTGGCTTCCTAGGCAATTTTTATATAGAATAAAATTTCACGATCACCGGAGATATTACATACGCACACCTTCAACACGCATACACACACACACACACACACACACACACACGCACACACTGGTACAGGCACGATCGAGGACCAGACACCCCTGTTCTGACCGGAGCTCTTTGTCCCTTATTCGAGGTCCTTGGTCTCCAGTCCGCAGCCACTCCTGGCCGGGGGAGCCCTGTCCCCGGGCCGGGTCCCCTCTGCCCCACTGACAGCTGGCCCGGCCAACGCTGGCCTCGTGATGGCACATTCCTGTGCTTTCTCCGTGTATTTAGCTGCATTCATGCTTCCTATCAGATGGAGATAAGGAAGCCCTTGCTGGCCCTGAGCTGTTTTTATACTTTAAATGTAAACGCCAACCTCTGACCCTCTATTTTGTTCTGAGCTGGCTTTGGCAGCTTACTGTCAGAAAGCACTTGTTCCATTACTTTCACCTGTTTGGGTCCCATTCTCGTCACTCCATGTACTCATGGAACAACAAATGGTTATTATGACTATTTTTAATTCCGTCCTTTCACTTAATCTTAACTGCTATACACAAGATAGTTGTCTTATGCTGCGATTGTATGAATGGTGTTGCATGTGCCCAGTCATTTTTAGATATTAATTTTTATGGTTTTCCTTTTTCCCTCTCTCCGGCAGACTGGAGCTGGCTCTGGGCTTTGTTTCCCAGTAGAAGGAGGTGGCAGAGGCAGAGGGTGGCCTGCTGGTCTTTGTGGCTTTTCCTCTGCCAGCCCAGGGTCAGAACACGGCTGCACTACAGGACAACAGGGCCCCCTGCTCACCTGAGCTGGGATGCCCACCTGCTGAGGGTCAGCACTTCCCTTGCTTCCCAGGTCAGTCAGGTGACAGGCCACCAAGGCCACCTTTGCCCTGCTGTGCGAGTGAGTGCTGCTTTAAGTGCCTCGAGAAGGGTTTCGTCACTCCTTTCCTTTTGCAGTTTCCCTTCCCCCCTCAGAGACTGTTTCTGGGGATAGGATTTTATGACTCCTGCGTACCACCCTGGAGCATTCACGAACGTTCTCCAACAAGATCGAATCTGTTCTCGGTGCCACTTGCAACAAAATAGTGTTTTTAATTCTCACATGCCTGGCAACATTAGGAATTACTTATTTTTGCCGTCTTGTTAAGCATATAGGACTTTAATATTGTTCTAGTTTCCTTTCTTTGATATTGATGCTGTGTCCTTTGTTAGGTGGATGTAAATTGTTTCAACATCCTCTTGTATAGATTATTGATCCCCTTCCCAGAGGGAATTTCAGTTTAAGCCTACAGATGGCTATACAACCCGGTATTCCTGAGCAGCAGGGGGTGGCGGTTTTGCCCTTCCCTATAAAGCTGACGTCTTCCCGCTCCTTGAAACCCTCTCGTCAGCCAGCCCCGGACAGCTTCCTTCCCTCTGAGTCCTCCCCTGCACACGGCTGGTCCCTCTCGTTCTCCTGTCCTCAGTTTCCCCTGACCCTGCCTTTTACGGGCACCCCAGGAGCCCCGTCCATGGGCCAACCCTTCCTCCATGGGCAGCTCATCCAAGGCCCCGGCTCAAAATAGCACCTCCCTGCTGGTGACCTCCACCCCCTGACCTCCAACCTGCTGCCACCAACCTCTCCACTTGGAGGTTTAATTAGCACCTCGACCTGAACGTGCCCAGGACTAGGGTCTTGATTCCATCCTGACCATTTGCGTCCCCTGTCTTAGCGACTGGCAGCTCTGCTCCTCCCAGCTCCCAGACTACAGCTCTTGGGCGGTCACTGACTTCCCACTTCCTCGCAGCCCCCACGTCCAGTCGGCCAAAGCGAGTCCCCCAGGCCCCAGGGTGCTCTTGGTGCCGTCAGGAACCTCCCTCCTGTGCCCTGCTCCCCACAATTCACTCTCAACGCAGGAGACAGCACAGCGTCTACACCAGGCCACGTGATCTCTCTGGGCCCAGCCCACTGGAATACGGCCCGAAACCCTTCCTGTGGTCTCCACGGCCTCCCTACTGCCTTCCCGAAGCTCATCCCCGAGCAGGGGCACCTGCCGCTTCTGCTCCCTGCAGGAGAAGGAGCCCCTCCTGTGGCACGCTGGCTCCTGGCCCTGGCTTTGCTTTCTTTTTCAGCACTTAGCACTATCCGTTTCTGCCTTCCCGGTGGAGCAGGAGCTGCAGGAAGACTTGGGTTCTCTCTCTGAACCCCCCAGCACAGGTGGGCAGCAAAGGTGTGGCCGCCCCGCGGAGCACACGCAGCGGCGGGCAGTGCGGCTCCATCAGTCCTTGTTTCTAAGCTGAGGAGACGGGCAGGCGGGAGCGTGCGCAGACGGAAGCTGAGACGGTTCATTTGCTTGGCGGCAGCCGGCACGGAAAGCCGGGGTCGCTGGAACCCGCCGCCAGGCACCAGGCACTGACCAGACCCCAGAACCTCCCGGCGCAGCTGAGGACGGTGGAATTTCAGTCCTGGGCAGGGCTGGCGAGCCGCTCCCTGCGCCTCTAGAAGGTGAGCCCAGAGAGCCAGGCCTTCCGAGTTTCCAAGGGAAACTGAAAAGCTGGATTTTAGGTGAAGTCTCCCAATCTAAGGATGTTAGTTCAAATGCTTTTAAACTTCTGCATTTCTAGTAAGATGCATCCTGCCTAGTTTGGCCCACTACAGCCAACTGAGAACTTTGTTCTAGAACAATCTAAAGTTGACCGATACATTTTAAAAAGTTGATGCTTTTATTTCTGACTTCTCCCCATATGTTTAGGTTGAAGAACAGCTAAGCCACACAACTGTGATTCAGCATTACAGCCCACACAGAAGAGAGCACAGCCCTAAGAGTCAACTCCTCCCATTTTACACATTAGGGGATGGACAGATCACACCACCACGGGCTTGTGCCCCACTGTCTTACAAAGTAGTATAAACCACCCTTTCCACAAGACGTTTTAAGGCATCTGCTGGAAAAGCGTCATGTTCAATATACACATCCCTCATGACTACAAAGTCACCCCCTACAGGTGTGCAGTATACAACCTGCACAACCACACACGGCAACCACACGTATGGATGTCTCTGTCCCGTGCCCATCCCAGCCCTAGACTGCTTTGAGAGTTGTCTGAATTCTCTACTCCTTGGAAAATATACCGTGCATTTGCTTAGCTCTTTATTGTTTGCAAGTCTCTCCCTACTCATTGACTAATTTAATCCTTCACAATCCAGAAATATGTTGTTCAACCTACATTATAGATACAGGAGCTAATTCTCAGAGAAGCTAAACTATTTGTCTGCAAGATTACGGAAGTAGTTAGAGACACAGGGAAGTGCACAGCCCAGCGCTCTGACCTAAGGGGTCCCTAGAACTCCATCCTCTGTGGCTTAGGACATCTTCCTCGTCCCTTTGGTAGGTGGCTGACCCCCCGCCCATTGCCCACAGTCCACCCCACCTGGGGGTTGCTAGGGCTAGTGCTCCAGGGAGCAGACAGACACCTGGCTGAGCTGTGCTCGGGTGGTCCTCACCTTCCAACACCATTGTCACACGCGGGGCCTGGGTGGCATCCCAGGAGACAGTGATTGTTAGATTGTTGTGTCTTTTCATCTTGTGACAGCCTCATCCCCTCTTAGTCCGGCTCACCTCGTGCAGGAGTCTTGAAGCTCCTAACACTTTCTGAAGAATCACAGATATTAAAAGAATAATTATCAAACTTCCATTTTTCTAAGGGGTTGCAGATGTTCTAAGGGGTTGAAGGACATAAAGGAGAAAGTAGCTTTTTTACCCTCTTTCTTCTTTAGAGCTGAATTATTTGCTGAATTATTTACAGACATTTTGTACCCAGGGTTGAAGCCTTTTACAGCCAGGAACATAACCGCCATTGTGTTTTATTAGTTTTATTGAGTCATTTATCGCCGTATGTTTGCATATAACTGGTCTCCCATTGTGGGACGCGGGTTGCACAGATCCCTAACACAACAGGACTGAGCTGGTTTATTTGCCACGGCGATAAGCCGCACGGGCTCAGGGAGGCGAGGCCGGAGCCGGCCTCGGAGGAGTGGGGCTCTGGGCTGCAGGGCTTCGTGTTGCTGGGGAGCGATGAGGACGGGGTGCGGGTCACGCCACACACGCCCAGGACTGGGGGGCAGCCAGGCAAGGAGGTTAAGGTGAGGGATTCAAAGAATCTTGGGGCATGAACTGTTGATACTTCTCATGGAAGAGCCGAGGGAGGGATCTTTCCAGAGGTTTCCGTCAGGAGTTTGCTCTGTGCCACCGACCCTGGACCGGAGTCTCCTGGAACGATTGCACTAGCCATGCAAATGAAGACACAGGACGAGCAAAGTCTCTAGTGTAGACAGGGAGCTGTGTGGGGTGTGGGGCTGAGTGGTTTCCAGTCTTGTTTTCTAAAGAGCAGATTCAATAAGGCAGCTGTGGCTTCTAAAAACCAGCGTGAAAAATGAATATTTGCATATTTGAATCTTTAACTATGTATGTGTATTGATAAATATGAATATATATCTAACTATATTTATATGCATATATACATACTGTACATACTCATGTTTATATATGTGTGTGCACGTACATACACATATATGTGTGTATGTATACATGCAGCTGTGCTCAGCATGTCCTGTATTTGACAAACGAACCGAACTAGAGGTGCTCAAATCAAGGCAAACTGCGCTGCTTGTTGATCAGTCACAGAATGTTTCCTGACCAGACATCGGGAGGGACAGCTCGGTGCGGTCACAGTGCGGAGCGTGCCTGTCCCTGGAGAAATGGAAGGTGACAACATAGTGGTCCATGCCCAGCCGGCCACCCCAGTGCTGCTTCTGCTTGTCATGGAAGCCTGTCACACCTGTCCCCATGGATCCGCTTGTCACTTACATGTCACCTAGTCTCTCACAGGCAGCACATGGCGTTTCTCCGAGGGGAAAGAGATTCAAGGGCTTCATGGGCCTTCCTTTGGGCAGCGATTCCTGGACACAGGTGCAGCTGCCTGGATGGAGTTCCTGACTGAGCGCAGGGTTTGGGGGGCAGGAGGGTGGGGTGAGGCTGGCAGCAGCACCGGCCCCTGTCTCCAAGGCTTTGGGAGCGCAAACGAACACCCCGGTCTCAAAGGGCATCTAAGCACCAGCAAGGGGGCATGGCAGTGTCACCAGGTTGGCTTGGCATTTTAAAAAAAACTTACTCGCATATATATTTTAGCCAGAAAAAATAAATCGGGTATCAACATGAAAAAAAAAACATGTTTTATGATGACAAATACTTGTGACAAAAGCCTTGAATTTTAGATCTTTAAGAGCTTATTATAAGTGGAAAATTTTTCATTTATCTCTTTTTCAAAGCATAAGAATGACCCAGATTACGGACACCCCTGAAAAGACTTGTCTTTGTGGATTCGGGGTGGCAGGAAGGGGAAGACCCAGGGCTCAGGTAAGGGCTTGGGGGGGAGCCTATTTTATCAGAATGTCTTTTCTGGAAACAAAATTGCATTTGGCAATGAATATATTTCATTTTCTTTTGATAGATGCTAGGTAACATGCATTCTGGAACAAATAACAAAAAACTACTCATTTAGTAACAAATTTGAGTAAAACGTTAGAAATATAGGAGAGGTGGAAGAGTATTTGCTATGCAAGCGAAGCCTTAAAACTAGTGTCCCAAGCTTTCGACCACACTGAGCCCTCCAGCCCCAAGGCGAGACACCTTCCCCCACGGGCTCTGGGCCCGGCTGGGACGGCGAGGCAGAAGCCAGAGGGTTACGTTCGTTGCTCGCAATGAGGGGCGGTCACTCCCCTGGAGCCCTTCAAGGAGGTGCCGGCACTGAGGTCAAAGCAAACCCAGCTCGTTGCATGGGGCTGCCATGTCTCCAGGGAGTGACCCAGCCCTGTCTCCTCGTCCCACGGTGGGGACTCCCACATGTTTGAAAGGTGCAGGAGAACTGAGAACCGAGGGTGTGTGGACCGGACCCCAGCCAAGGCGGACAACAGAGGGTGTTCGGACCTGCGGGTGCCTGCCCCACTGCGCCCTGCCCCAGGCATCTCCGACACACCCCTGCGCACCGTCCTGCCCACGACACTCCCCAAGCACAGGCAGAGCTCGCTCTTGGGGCTCCCTGCCCCAGGGAGGGGTGAGCAGCTCCTCCACGCTCTGTCCCCCACGGGAGTCCCAGCCGCCTTCTCTGCTGCCCTTCCTGGTTCAGGGAACTCCCGGCCGGCCTTGGGGAAGCCCCCAGAGACAAGACAATGACAAAGATTCTCTGCCCGACCAAACTTGAGGCAGGCTCCTGGACTGTCTTTTAGGGCCACCTGTGCACTTCCTTCTACGGTCAGCTTTAGCGAGATTCCTATTAGCTCGGTTTAACCAGAATCCCCCAACCCCTAGGTTTCCTCTCGGTGATTTTCCATCCACTGACCCCACTCTGCTCCTCGGCTAAAAATTCCCACGTGCCCCACCGCACGGGGAGGGGGGCCCACCCTCTGTCCCCCACCTCAGAGCCCCACTGTGGTGGCCCCTACACCTATCTCGGCGTCCCGAGCAAAGTCTGCCCTCAGGTGCCGTGACAGTTTCTCCTTAGCAATGGCTGCAGGTGCAGCGGGCACTGCTCTTGTGCGGGGCTGAGGACTGGCGGGACTGGGCAGCCATTCCGCTGTCCAGGCCCGACAGAGCGACCAAGGCCCCCTCCCTGACGTCTGCCGCCTTCCGTGCAAAGCGGGGCTTGTTAGAGAGCCCGGGTGTGAGCGTGAGCTGTGATTCTGGAGGCTGACCTTCCACAAAGCTGGTTTAGTAGTCAACTTTTATTGTCGGCGCTGGCGCTGCGCTGTGTACTAAAAGCCTTACAGGGTACAGTGGGTCCTTGCGCACGGGTGGCGTTTGCACTCTCCTGGCAGCCCACGATCGCCCAGCCAGTGGCCGCACAGCGCTGTTGGCATCCGGCACTGCGACGAGAACGTTGGCCTTGGAATGAGGACAACAGCCTTTCACTCGGTGAGGCAGAGAACGCACTCCACTGCCCACCCCGGGAGGGTGGGTGCTAGGTGACGGCAGCCTCTGGCGCTCCTGGGTAGAGCGGGGTTGACGGGAAGCTCACCGGGCTGAGACTGACGACTCATCCACCACCCACAGGGGGCTCATTTCGGAAATGGATTAATTCACAGATGTGGGGAGCAAATCCCCGGTGCCATCTTGGCCACGCTTTCCCATAATGACGTGGTCAGGGTCAGGGCCAGGGCCAGGGCAGGTGTCCTGCTGGAGCGGTGGCAGGTCCCGTTCTAGAAGGAGGCCCTTCTGAGTGCCAGCAGCGGTAGCAGCGACAGTAGTAACTTGGCACTTAGCAGGTGCCAGGTGCTCTTTTAAGCCTTGTGCTTGCCTTATCTCATTTAAACCAAACTATGTCCCTGTGAGGCTTTGCAGAGGGGAAACTGAGGCACAGGGAGTTTAAGTAGCTTTTGTCCTTGTCACCTGTCCTGGGAGGCTGGAGCTTCCTGAGACGTGTTACTGGGGTTGCCACTTGTGAGGGGTGGAGGGAGAGCTGGGCCTCAGTGCCATCACCACCATGCTCCCCTGGGGCTCTGGGGTGGGGGGCCCTTCAGGGCTGTCCTGAGTGGGAGCCCGGGTGCTCCAGCCAAGCAGGCGTGCGACCCAGATGCCCTCATACAGGGCTGTGATCCCGGACCTCGGGCTGTGTCCCAGGGCAAGGTGCAGTCTTGCGGGAGGGGGGAGGGATGAAGGACCAGGGGTCAGCGTGCCCGCCAACGGGAGGACAAGCACTGGGCACTGAGGCTGGTGTCCACGTGGCACTCCACAGCCCCCGCTGCACTTGCTCTGGGTCACGCGGCCGGAACCGACCACGGCACGAGCAAAGAGCCTGCACTCTTGGAGGCACGAGGCTGAACCACTTGTCCCTTCCTCCTTGCCATACGGGAAGTGGCCGTGACGAGTGACATTGTGTGAGCTCCGAAACTCGTAATCTCTACAGGAGAAAGAACATCAGAAAAACAATCACAAAATTATGGGAAAAGCCAAAGGGTGCCATGTCTAACTTGGTCTGGCCAGGGCGGAGGAGGCCTCCCAGGGAGGTGCTTCTTTATAGAGATATCTCTTCTTATATTTTTTAGGTCTACAGCACCTGGTATGCCCAGGTGGTCTCCCATCCAGGTGCTAACCGGGCCTACTCTGCTGCTGGGCCTCTGAGATCAGGGAGAGGGTGTGAGCAGGGTGGGATGGCCGCAGGTCCGGGGACTATTTCTGGCCCTCCCCAGCACTCTTGAACCCTGCACCAGGACACCTGTGGGGCACTGGGGAGCCTGTCTGACCAGAACTCGGGCCGATGGAAACCAAACCCACGGGAAGCCTGCCACGGACCCGAGGAGGCCCCTTTGCCAGAGAAGCCCCAGGACGGCAAAGAAAAGTCCCACTCCTGAGGCTCGGATCCCCACCCGGGGCACAGGACACGGCCGTTGACGTAGCAAACGCAGCGGGGACAGCCCCCGACCTGACCCAGCAGCATTGGACGGAGGAACCGCCCTGAGCACGGGGCTGGGGCCAACCGGGCAGTCCCACTAGGCCTCTCGTAGGTAGGCCGGTGGGGATGGGTGGCCACCGCGTGCTCCTTCTCCCCGCCTTTCCCAATGGGGGTCTTGTTGTAATGATGCTGAGTTGTGAATCAGGGGCCTTGGGGAGAGTGAGAGTTATGACTTGGGCCACAGAGCAGCCTCGAGGGCACCTGCCCACCCCAGTGCGAGGACTGCTCAGCAGCCAGCACCCCGCCCTAGACGGGGTGTCTCCCCAGGTGGCGAGGGCAGTGGGGCGGGAGCAGGAAGAGGCCAGCAGAGAGGGAAGCAGGAGAGGGGCAAGCAGACCAGGTGTTCCTCCCTGGCCGTCAGCTGCCGTTGGCGCTCCCCACCCCCTCCCGAACGCCCTCTCCCCTGCAATGGCCTCCCTCTGGGTTCAGGAGCTGGTAGGGGGAGCCTGTAGGGAGTGGGGTCCCTGGGGACAGAGAGGGAGCAAACTGTCCCAATGGACAGGGTCCTGTCCCGAATCCTGGCACCAAGAGGCTGGCCCCTGATTTCGATTTAGCTGTGAGGTCTCGGCCCCACCTGCTATGGGCTGTGCGACACAGCCAAGTCATGTCCCCTCTCTGAACCCCAGTGTCCTCAGCTGTAAAACAGGGGAGTCAGTGTGCCCGACCCACAGTGAGGTCATGCCAACTTGACTGCGGTGACTGGCACAGTGAATGTTCAATAAAAGGTAATTATTCCTCTTTTACAGAGTACACGCTGAGCCTTGGAGCTGAGCCTTACGACTTGCTTCAGCCACGGAAAACAACAAATATTCACACACCTTTTCCTTGTTAGAACAGCTGGGATCTGAATCCACCTGGAGAACTTACTGAAAGCGTAGTGATCCTATGAAGAAAGCCGTGGAAGTCTTTGCTGTGGCTTTAATGTGTCCCCCAGAAAGCACGCGTGGGAAGCATGCAACAGTGCCGGGGGTGCCTGATGGGAGGAGTTCAGGTCGGGAGGGCTCCACCCTCAGGAGTGAATTAATGCCCATTGTAAAAGGGATGGAGGCTGTGAGTTTGACCCCTGCCTTTCCCTCGCCCATGCTTCCACCCTCCGTGACGCAGCAAGAATGCCGTCCCCAGACGTGGCCCTCAATCTTGGACTTCCCATGAGCCACATAAACTCCCATTATTTATAAATTACCCAGTCCGTGGCATTCTGTTGTAGCAGCACAGAAAGGACTAAGACAGTCTTTATTTTCAGATTAAGGACCTCACCCATCCCTTAAGGACACGGCCAAAGGTCCACCGCACACCAGAGAGCTGCTTCCTCGGGCTGAGCACTCCATCTGCGCCATTTTAACGCGGAATAAAGTCTTCTTATCCTACCTTTCCAGGAACTGGCTAATTCTCTTTGTCTCCTTCTGACTACGGGTAGCTGTGGGAATCCTGGAGCTGGTTCACACCAAAACTGAAGCACAGAACTGTCTTCTCCGTCTTGCCAACACTGGTCCAAATATTGTCGTATTACTGACAAATCATGGATACCTGTGTTATCCCACCAAGGGACTTCTTCTCGAGTATACATATTTTAAAATCAGTTAATGATTATACAGATGTTATTTTTCAAATTATGAAATAGTCCATGCATACAAGAGAATATATATATATACACACACACACACACGCAATGCAGAAAAAGGTATAAAGAAAAAGACGAGGTGAACACCCATGTACTTGCCACCTAGGCTAAGCCACGGATCATTACCATGTCACCCAGTCTGCAAATTCGTAGCCCCCACCCCCACAGAACCCCCTCCATTCCCACTCAGGGAAAGCCCCATGCTGAACGTTGTGTTTATCCATTTCCTTTCATTTTCCACAGTTTTACTATTAAGTATGTATATCTAACAATATATAATTTAGTTTTGAGTGTTTACGAACTATACATAGATAAGCTCTGCAACTTGCTTTCTGCCCCATATTTTGATTCCGAGGTCTGTGCATGGTCTCGGGTGTGGCCGCAGCTTCCCCGCTTTCACTGTCACGCAGCGTGGCATCATGGGAACATACCACCCTGTTCCTATCAGCATTGTTTGCAGGTTTCTGCAGCAGAAATTGTGCTTCTTTGAACATTTCTGTGAAAGTTTCTGGGCACGTTGCGAGAGTTTCTTCAGGGCACATACTTAGGGGTAGAATTTCTGGGTGAAAGATCTTTGACATTACTGCATCACCCTGAAAAGTTTTACAAAGTGGCTGTACTAGTTTATACACTCCTCCTATTCCAACCCTCTGCTCCCAGCAGATCCAATTTTGGCCATGTTTGCCAATCTGATATGTGTAAAATGGTGACTCATGCTTTTTATTGTGGCAAAATATACATAACAAAAAGTTTATCACTTTAATCATACAGTTCAGTGGCGTTAAATATGTTCACATTGCTGTGCAAGCATTCTCACCATCCATCTCCAGAACTTTCTCATCTTCCCAAACTAAAACTTTATCCTCCTTAAACAACTAACTCCCAAGTCCCCTCCCCAGCCCCTGGCACCCACCATTCTACTGTCTGCCTCTATGAATTGGACTGTTCTAGGGACCTCGTATGAGTGGAATCATTTGGTATTTGTCTTTTTGTGTCTGGCTGATTTCACTCAACATACTGTCCTCAAGCCTTATCCATGTTGGAGCAGTCATTTGGTTTTAATTCGTGTTTCCCTTGCTACAATGATGGATGTGTGTGTGTGTGTGTGTGTGTGTGTGTGTGTACTTTCAAGGGGTGTTGCTTAGAGGATTTGACCTTCTGGGTCAAACTGTGGGCACTGGCTGACCAGTCCCTCCATGGCTCCTGTCTTTGCATCTGATGCTGGAACCTGAAGTCCAAGTTCAAGCATTTGAGAAGGAAAGAAGGCTGTAAAATGAGAGAGAGCGAGGACAAGCTGGAGCCCATAAGCACGAGCTGGAGCCCATGAGCAGGACCAATGCCTCTGACCTTGACAGGTGTGGACCTGGGGCTGGGGCTGGGCCCACCATCATGAAGCCAAACTCACGTGCCTGGCCCTGGAGTCAGACAAGCTGATGGAGATCCAGAGGACCTGGGCAGGTGCAGGTCTGGCCATGCATCTCCTCTGCTTTGTTTTGTTTGTTTCCTTGAGTTCTTCTTCCCACAAGGAACCAATTTTTTACTTCTTCTTTGGGTTTAGGTGCTAATAACATACACTCTGTCTTTGTTCTTTTGTAATGCTTTTCATAAGCATCCTGAACAAAGCCTAAAGTTAATCAGTATGTTTATTCTCCTCTGGAAGAATACAATCATTAAAATGCTTTAATTTGGCTCATTCTGCTACTGGCTTTCATGGTATCATTATTCAATATTCAGTTCTACTTCTGTGTTGTGGTTGATTCTCTGTTACAAATTAAATGTTATTGGGGTTGTCTTGTGCTGTAAATGTTTCTTTAGATTTACCCACATTTTTACCATTTTTGTGGTTCACAATTTCCTCTTGCATGTTAGACTTTTCTTCTGGGTTTGTTTTTCTTCTTCTGAGCCACAACTTTTCAAGTTTTGTTGCTGTTGTTCTTTGTTGTGGTCAACACTGTTTTGATTTGTCCGTAAACGTCTTTCTCCTCTTTCTTGAAGGATATTTGGGCAGGATATAAAATTCTATGTTGACAGTCACTTTCCTACAACACTTTAAATATTTTATGTCACATATTTTGGCTTTCATTTAGAGACCGTTACACCTTTTGTTGCAGGATCCTTTTTAGAACTTCTCTTTATTTTAGGGCTTTTACAATTTGACTATGATATGTTTACCTACAGGTTCTTCTTTTTTCTGATTGTGATTTCTTGTGCTTCAATAATCTAAGGATTCATGACTCCTATCAATTTTTAAAAATCCCCAACCATTATTGTTTCAAATATTGATTATACTCTATTCTCTCTATTATCGTTTTTTAGAAAAATAATTAGACACAATTTAGATCTTTTTTTCTCTATTCTTCATGCTACTTGGCTCCTTTTCAAAATTTTTAAAATAATTTTGTCTTTCGAGGTGAATGTTGGATAATTCTTTCAGATCTATATTCCATGTCACTGATTTCCTCTTCAGTTATTGAAAATTTACATTTTTTTGGTTTGTTTTTAGAAGTTCTCTTTAGTTTTTTTCACCTCCAATTCTGCCAGGTAATTTTAAACAATTTTTGCTTCTTATCATTTTTAGATTCCCTCTTTTATTTATTTTTACAATAGTAAACATTCTTATTTTCTCACCTGTGTCTAGTAATGTCAATATCTGTGGTCTGATTCTACTGCTGTTGTTATTCTTGACTTTTTAAATGACATATTACTTTAATTTTAATTGTGAGCTCCTTTTAATTGCTACTTTGTGCAAATATTTCCTGGGTTGAGGGCCATTCCACTAGAGAGGATTTGAGTTTGTATCTGCCATGTGTCGATGGCATTACCAATCTAGGACTACTTTAGATTAAATTCTTAGCTGGAGGTTTTTCTGACCACAAAAAGAAAGGGAATTTGGGTTCAAAACCTAAATCCTCACATGAGGGCTTGCTTATGGTTATAAACCCTTGATGAGCATTATTCCTCTTCCATTGAGAGCTAAGACTAATTTATTGATCATCACCCTTCAGTGGGGTAGATATAAAAATCTTTTTGGGTCCTGGCTTGGTGTGGTGATATCCTAGACAACTTCCCACCTTACTGAGCCATAGACTTTGCTAAGTTTTGGGGCAGGAGATGTGGGGTATCCACTCATACCTCCTGCCCCAAAACTGCACCACCAGAGATGCCCAGGTGACTTCAGGATGCCTGCCAATATGACTCCCTCCGCTGGATATATGCTCCCTCTTCACTTTTATGTATGAAGATTTCCCAAGTTTTCTTGCAAATTCAGCTATAATTTTAAAGGTTATTAACAATATATATTTTATCCAACCCTTTTGGCTATTTTGTAGTGTGAGCATTGTTTTAGGATGTCTAATCTGCTATGTTGCTAGAAACAGAATACTATTGCTTATTTTTAACATACAATAACATTGTTTTGTTTTTATTATATCACAGTTATTTACCTGGTAAATAATCCTGGTTTTCTACTTGTATTTGTAGAAAAGTGGGAAAGCAAGCTTCACTTCAGAGCTGGTTTGAGTCAGCGACTTAATGATGCCACCAGGAATCCAGTTTCTTGTCACCTTTCTGCCGTGGTTGTTAATGGAGGTGCTATCTTTGTCCTGGTACCATTCTCTGGGAATGGAAAGATGGCTATTGACAATTGCTGGGACTACTTGCTTCTTCCTCCAAGCACAAGGAAGAGTGTCTCTAGAAGATCCCTTAGAAGAATGAGAAAACATCCATCTCCAAACTCCAGGAAAACTCTCCTCCATGTCTCGCTGGCCAGAAGTGCCTTGTGTGCTCATCTCTGAAGCAGGAGTTCTGGCTGAGAGCTTTTGAGCCAGAGACTGGCCACGTGCCCACCTCTAGCTCCAGGGTGGAGTTGGCTTCCCAAGCTGGTGGGCTGCTCCTGGGAGACGTGGTGCATACCACCCTTCCAAAATCTTAGATAGCTGCCAAGAGAAAATATGATGGTTGATTTTTTGTGCCAGTTTGACTGGGCACGGGATGCCCAGATATCTGGTTGAAAATTATTTCTGTGTCCGTGATGGTGTTTCTGGAAGACATTAACATTTGAATTGGTGAACTGAGTAAAGCAGACGCCAATCCCCAGTGTGAGTGGGTTTCATCCAATCCACTGAGGGCCTAGATAGGACAAAAAGGAGGACGAAGGTTGAACCTGCTCTCTGCCTGACTCACGAGCCGGACACAGATGTCCTCCTGGCCTTGGTGCTCCTGGTTCTTATGCCTTCAGATGCAGACTGGAGTCCACACCATGGGCTCTCTGACTCCCAGGCCTCTAAGCTGCACCACTGGTTTCCCGGGTCTCCATCTTGCTGACAAAGGATCACGGGACTTTTCAACCTCCATCATCACATGAGCTAATACCATCTGATAAATGTCTTCACACACACACGCCCATACATGAAGATATACATATATGTCGTATTGGTTCTGTTTCTCTGGAGAGCTCTGACTAATACAGATTTCAGTACTGGGAATGGTTCAGGAGCAACAGAATTTTAAGGATAAGTTTTCTGAGTTGTTTCTGGGGTTTCTGCTTTCTCATTTGATTCGATTTTTAGAATAGTAATGCTTCTGTTTGAAGTAATAATGAGAGCAGTGCCAGTCCACGATGTGATATGGCAATAGAGATGCACAAAATATCTTCACTGGATACCTTTAAGAAGCAAGGCACTGGGTAGCTGTGTCTATGATACTTTCAAACACTTTTGGAAAATGAACATATTAAGTTTGAGTGGCTGCTCTTATCATTGCTGGACAAAGAGGTGAAAGAAAAGGTTGAGCACAGGGATTTGAATTCCCAGCTCAAGTGCCACATAAGCGACCTGAAGGTTTCCGCATCCGCCATGAAGGACAGACAGCCTCATGTCTGGTAGCTGCAGGGCTGGACATGCTGAGAAACAAAAGCAGAACCTCACTCTGCCGGGGCTGAGTTGCAGTGAGAGTTGGACTCCCAGCTGCCCAGGGTGTCCACTGTTCAAGTGGCTACACTGGTTGGGAAGAGTGGGCGCCTGCAGCGTGGGCTGAGAATGTGCAGGAAGAGCCTGACGAAGCTGTGATGAGCCTTCCGTGCCAATGACGGAGGTCTCCCCACCCCCAGTGGTGGCGGCGTCCCCACCCCCAGTGGTACTGGCCTCTCCAACTTAGTCTGGGGACATTAACCCTGCACTGCTGCAGGACACTGTAGGGGCCTCCCCTGAGGCAGCTGCCCTGTAAGACACAGCTGATTCTACCCAGCGCCCACCCCTGCCAGCCAGCCCTCTTTGCTTCTAGACCTATAGCTAGACTCCAGCCACAGCAGGCCCCGAAGGCAAGGTCCAAAATGTGAGCCACCGAAAGGTTGCTGCCTTCCAAAAGACCTACCTGAGTTTTCTAATTTTAACAAACAAAAATCTGGGGAACGTGTGCTGGCATGGGTACTAAGGGTGTGGGATGACAATAGAAGGAACATAAAGTTGGATCAGGCTGAATTTATTGATATGGGCTTATTTAAGGGTGCAGCTCAGGGGGTCAGAAAGAGCTCTAACAGTTTCATCGGCTGAAGCATGAATCCAGAGGTGGCCCACAGTGAGTGAACTGGAAATGCTGGACTTGCCTTGGTTTAATGTAGAGCAAGAGATTCAAAGGCTTGTGGAGTTTGGGATGTTAAGGAGGATTTGTTATTTAAGACCTACTCACCCACACGGGAGGGTCCAGAAGATCTACCTTTCACTGATGCTTTGGGGAATAAACTTGGGAGCGGAGCCGCAGCACCCTTGAAGAGCTCCGGGAGTGCCCTTCTGTGCAGACCAGACCTCATAGTGAGAAACGCAAGCACTGGATTGGGAACCCTAAATGCAATGGGAATAGTTGGTCTCAGTGTGGCAGGGGCAAGGTGGACACAGTTACCATAGTGGGCAGCAGAGACAACACAATAAACCCCTATTGAAATTTCTAGGGGTCCAGGGGTATGGGGCCCATTAAGACATCCCTCATCAGGTGAAAGATAAATTGTTGCATCTGGCCCCTCCTACAACGAAAAAAGGGGCACAAAGCCTACTGGGTAATACACCTGATTTAGGTGCATTACTCTGACTCATTAACTAGGTTACCTGAAAAGCTGCTAGTTTCAGAGGGACTAAGAACAGGAGAAGGCTCTGCAGCAGCTCCAGGCTGCTGTGCAGGCTGCTCTGCCACTTGGGCCCCAGGACCCAGTGGATCCAGTGGTGCATAAAGTGTCAGTGGCCGATGGCGACGCTGTTTGGAGCCTTTGGCAAGCCCCAGTAGTGCACTGTAGCACAGGCCCACAGGATTTGAAGAAAAGCCCTGCCTTCCTCCACAGATAACCACTCCCCTTTTGAGAGACAGCTCTTGGCCTGCTAGTGGGCATTCACAGCAACTGAATGCTTGACCGTGGGCCACCAAGTTACCATGCAACCTGAGCTGTCCATCATGAGCTGGGTGTTCTCTGACCACTGAGCCATAAAGCGGTGTGTGCACAGCAGCACTCCATCATCGAACGGACATTGTGTATAGGTGATTGGGTCTGACCAGGTCCTGCAGGCACAAGTAAGTTATATGAAGAAGTGGAGCAAATGCCCCAGGTCCCTGCTCCTGCCACACTGCCCTCTCTCCCCCAGCCTGCACCTGTGGCCTCATGGGGAGTTCCCCATGATCCTTGGACAGAGGGAGAGAAGACTTGGGCCTGGACTGCAGGTGGCTCTGCACCCTATGCAGGCACCACCCAAAGTGGACATCTATAACACTGCAGCCCCTTCTGGGGACATCCCCGAAGGGCAGCAGTGAAGGGAAATCTTCACAGTTAGCAGAACGTAGGGCACTGCCCCT
The DNA here is from genome assembly GCA_008750895.1 of Mirza zaza. Lineage (NCBI taxonomy): Eukaryota > Metazoa > Chordata > Mammalia > Primates > Cheirogaleidae > Mirza > Mirza zaza. The sequence goes on along the minus strand of VSMD01019498.1, from coordinate 20,211 downwards.
GCTTGTGCACTCTGCTTGGAAGGAGAGACGTCCAGACATGTGACTGATTATATACCAACCGGCAGGTTGATTACACTGGACAGCTTCCATCACGGAAGGGGCGGCATTTTGTTTTACTGGAATAGACACTACAGATCTGTTTGCCTTCCCTGCACCCGATCCTTCTGCTGGAACTGCCATCCGTGGACTCACAGAATGCCTCATCCACCATCACAGTATTCCACACAGCATCGCTTCTGACCAAGGAACTCACTCCCCAGCCAAAGAAGTGCAGCGGGGCCCACGATCATGGAATTCACTGCTCTGAACATGCTCCCCACCGTCCTGCAGCTGCTGGCTTGCTATGATGGTGGAATGGCCTTTTGAAGATGCAGTTACAGTGCCAGCTAGGTGGCCATACCTAGCAGTGTGGGGCAAGTTCTCCAAAAGGCTGTGTATGTTCTGAACCGGCATCCAATATATAGTGCTGTGCTTCCATGGCCAGCATTTATGGGTCCAGGAATCAAGGGGTGGAGATGGGAGTGGCACCACTCACCGTCACCCCTAGTGACCCACTGGCAAAACGTGTGCTTCCTGTTCCTGCGAAATTATGCTCTGGTGGCCTAGAGGCCTTAGTTCCAGAGGGAGAAATGCTTCCACCGGAGGACCCAGCAATTCCATTAAACTATAACCTAAGACTACCACCCGGCCACCGTGAGCTCCACATGCCTCTGAATCAACAGGCAAAGGAGAGAGTCGTGGCGTGGGCTGGGGTAACTGATCCGGCCCATCGAGAGGAAGCTAGAGGACCGCTCTCCTGCAGAGGTAAGGAAGGGCGCAGCCATCACATAGGACATCTCCTAGGTATGCCACGCTTGCGGTTAACACCAGTGGGACACTACAATAGCACAATCCTAGCAGGACTACTGATGGCCCAGACCATTGAGGAATGAAGGCTTGAGTACGCCACCAGGCAAACAACTGTGATCAGCTGAGATGCTTATGGAAGGCAAAGGCAGTGCAGAGTGGCTATTGGAAGAGGGTGGTGATATATACCAGCTATGTCCAGGCAAGCAGTTAAATAAAGACTGCAATTGTCCTGAGTATTTTCTCCTTATTTTGTTCTGAATACATCCGTGTGTGCATCTGTGTGTGTGTGTGTGTGCCATGTATATCTTTGGTTTATTTCCTCTCTTTTTCCCTTACTATGCTGTACAGGCTGTATTGACTTTATAGCATCGTAGTCATTGTATTAAGTTTTGTTAATTTTACATCATTGCATTTAAGCTATAGGATGTCAAGGAGAAGGGTAAACATCACCCAGGGGCTTACCTTCTCTCCTGGGGAAGGCATCAGTGCATTTTTGGCTGTATGAGGACAGTTGTACCAACTTAGGCAGAGTGATAACCTTGCTATCATCTTTATTTGGAGATTAAAGACAGATTAAGGAGACATGTGTGGGTGACAGGCTGACACAGGGCACACTTGTGATGGTTGGTTTTATTTGTCACCTTGACTGGGCCATGGGCTACACGGATGGCGGGTTAACCATTATTCCTGGATGTGTCTGTGAGGAGTTTCTGGAAGAGACTAGCATCGGAATAGATAAACTGAGTGTGCCCAGGATGGCCGTCCCCAACGTGAGCAATCTGTTGAGAGCCTGAAAAAAAAATAAAAAAGGTGGAAGAAGGTTGAATTCACCGTGTGAGCTGGACTTCAGTCCTCTCCTGCCCTCGGCACTCCTGGTTCTCAGCCTGCAGGTCTAGACCGGAATCTACACCATCAGCGCTCTGGCTCTCTGGCTTTCGGGCATTTGAACTGCAGTGCCAGTTCTCCTGGGTCCCTGCCTTGGGGACGTCAGGCTGTGGGGCTTCTCAGCCTCCACAATGAGGTGAGGCAATTCCTTACAATGCATCCTTCTGGGCAGACATAAGTATATCACCTGCTGGTTCAGCTTCTCTGGAGAAGCCCGACTACCAATGCCAAGGGGAAAGCGGGTGTCAGGGGAGCGACCATCACAAGAGGGCTGGTGGTCAGAAGCACATAGCACCTGCATGTAGCTGGGTATTAGCGGTCACCTCTGCAGGCACCAAACGCACTGTCAGAACAGAAGTAAGCAAGTTGCCACCAGGGCACAGCTAGATCTGCCCTACCTGCTGGAGACTGTCTTCCAGCGTCTTCCACTGGGGACAGCCTGGGGCGCAGGGCGGGATGGGAGATGGGTAGGGCTGGGTATTTGGGGGCAATCCCTGTCCTAGATGCTAAGAGCAGACCAGAAAAGGAGCCAGGGAAGGGGGCGGGAGGGAAGGACTCGCTAGCAAAGTCAGGCCCCCAGGGAGAGCTGTCCAGGCAGGGCATGTGGAGCCCAGGCTGCAGTGATTGGGACTGAATTCGGCTTTTTTTCCTGCTCTCACCTTATTTTAAAGCGAATCGTGTTACTTTACATATTGTGTATGGGAGGAAAAAATATGCTTCCGTCCACCTTCCTAGATTCTTCGGCTGGTGTGTGAATTAAACTGACATAATACAGATTAACAGGTGTAAAACCATTTTAAGTTACATAACTCAGGGATGCGGACTCCACAAAATATGAGACTGAAAGAAGCAGCCACATGATTGAGTTACGAGTGGAATAGAGGTTTGGGGGTGCTGGGCAGCGGGGGCTGGAGGCACATCGTGGGAGGGTGGGGGGAGGAAATGCCCGGTGAGTAAAGTCCGCCTTGTTAGGCAGATGAAAGGTTCTTTGGTGATAAAAGTTGCCTGGAACAGCTTCCTTCCTGTACAGAGGAATTTACCAAAGAACATTTCCTGCAGAGATGTAAATTTCCCTCACAAAGGGCAGCCTCTGCAGAGGTACACCTGTGCCTGCAGTTTCCCAAAATGACCAGTTCCAAATAAGCAATTTGCCAAAGAGGACTATTTTGGGGTGGCATGCTCTGGTCTCCCATAGCCAAATTTTGGGGTGGTGTATCCTGAGTCCTCACAGTTGCAAATATTGGAAAGAGCCTCTGAGGTCCCGGGAAAAGCTGCGTCTGCTGGGCCCAGGTGCATCCCGCCGCGAGCTCCCGCTCCGCCCCCGCCCAGCCCGCAGTGCGGGTGCGAGGAGACCTCGGGCCCCTCGGGGGAACCCTGTCCACAGGGGCGTCGGGAGGGCAGGGGACGGTGGGCGCCGGCCGACTGGGGAGGGTCCTGGGCGCCCGCTTGTGCTTCGGCCAGCGGTCCCCTGAGGCCGACTCCTGGGTCCCTACACCTAGGCCACATTGCCCCTCCCCCCGCCCCGCCACCTCCGGGCGTTCGCGAAGCGGCAGGTCCAGGGGCTCACCCGGGACTGGATTAGCGCCCCCCGGAATCCCCTCCTCCATCCAAACTGGGACCGAGCTGCGGCGGAGACCCCAGGCGTCCCGGGACGTGGAGAGAGACGAGTTCCTCCGCAACCCTAAACTGCCCGGAGGGGCCAGACCCGGGAATGCCCAGGAGTCCCCTCCCGTCCCGCCGCGTCCCGGGCTTGCCCTCGGGAAACTCCTCCCCCGCTGCCGCCGCCAGCTCCGGACCCGCCCCCGCCGCCGCGGACCGCAGTCCGGCCCGTCCCCTCCCGCGCCCGAGGTGACCGGGGACCCGCGTGTGGGGGTGTCACCCTGGGCACTCGGACGCCGCCTCCTGAGATAAAAGCGAGAGCCGGGAAGGTCGGGGACTCGGGCGCCAGCCGAGGAGACGCGAGCGCCGCGGGAGGCCCGGGAGGCGGAGAGGAAGGCGGGGCGGGACCTGCAGGTGAGCCGCGCGCGACCGGCTCCCGGGGCCCGGGCGCGGTTCCGGGCTTGGGAGGGGACGGGGCGACTGGGAGCGACCCGAGTCCCCGGCCCCGCGCCGGGCGGGAGTGACTGGAGGCGAAGCCGGAGCGAGGAGCGCGAGCGCGGCAGGTGCGTCCGCGGGGCAGAGCGCTGCGGGCCGAGCCGCAACGCGCCTCCGAGGGCCGGGAATGGCCTGCACGGTCGGGGCCCTGGGGCGCGCGGCGGCTTGGACCCCTGTCCGCCCTTGTTGGCGTCCTCAGGCTGGGGCAGGTGGCCCTGCGAGTCCGTTGCCAGTGGGTCAGAGAAGAGGGTGCCTGCCGGTCCCTCGGGGTGGGTCCGTGGGCTGAAGCGGGTTCCCGGGCGCCGGCTTCCTACGCCCCGGCCCCCACTTTGTCGCCCGGGGTGCGCCCTTTCTTTTTGGGGACGAGGAAGGGGGAGGAGGGCTGTGGGTGTTTCTTTGTTTCGGGGAAATCTCTGCAGTCCCGGAGTGTTACCTGAACTCCTTCTGCTCTTGGTTCCCTACCGAGGTGGGGAGAAACTGGAAACTCGCGGAGATGCCGGGAACGATATGGCCGGCGCGGCGGGGAGCGCGGGGCCAGGCTCCCGCAGGGGCCCCGGGCGAGGCACGAACGGCTCTTCAGCCCAGGGGAGAGAGTGTTGGCGACCCCGACCCAACTGCGGCTCGGACCGGGGCCGCCTGGACACGGGGCACCCGCATGAGCGCGCCCGGGGGGAGCCGGGCTGGCCGCTGGGCGCGCGCTCGCTGCTGGGGCAAAGGCCTGGCACCTGGGTGCTTCGGTCTACCGCATCCCGTCCAGACGGACTCGGGTCAGTGGCACCCTGGGTGACAGAGGGCACCAGCGTAGCAGTGGGCATTCTGCTTGGGCACGAGCCTAGCTGAAGAACTGCCCTAGCTCCAGAAAGTTTGCGCACCCACGCCCCAGAGGCCCTGGGTGCGGGTGGCCGCCGGCACTGGCTTGTGCTCAGGCACTGGCGTGCGGGGAGCCCGAGCGAGTGCGTGCGGCTGGGGAGAGTCCCAGCGCGTCCAGCCCCAACAGCCCCAGGGCAGAGCCCTGTGACCCAGAGAAGTCCCGTTCAGAATGCACAGGCGCAGGCTGGGTAAGGAGGAATCCTGGTGGCTTGTTTGCAAAGGAAAGTATAGCTGGGCTGCCCGGGTGGGGAAGGGTCACCAGAGGCTTGGCCTCTGGGCTGCGCAGCCCTCCAGGTACACAGGTGCAGTGGTCCTGTGGCTAAGATGGCCTGGTGATGCCTGCGCTCACCACGCTCCCAGCGGGGAGCACCGCCTGAAGGATGGAAAATTACAAGGGTTGTAAGAGGAGTTACAAGGTGTTTGGAAAACCTAAAGTGAGGAGGGTGGTTGGCCTAGCCTGGAGGGTTGTCCAGGAAGTGAGGATGGCCACCACCCTCCCATGAAGAAGGGGCTGGGAGTGTGGCAGCAGGGTTTACCAGGGGAAGTGGGGGGACACAGGGAGATAAGGGAGCCCCCCAGGGGCCGGAGGGAGGGCTTGCTGGTGGCGGTGGGATCTCTCCCAGGACATCTGGAGGTTGCTCAGGACTCCCTCACTTTTGCTGAGCTGCTTCTGAAAAGGTGGGGCCTGCCTCCTCCCCCCAGCAGACCTCACTGGACAGAGGGGCTGCCACTGGGGACACCACTGCGTGGAACACACTCTGCACAAGGGTTGAGTGGGGGCACCCTTATGGGCCGGGACGTCTGCCTGGAGATGGCGTTGGACACCTCTGGCCCTGCTTGTTTTTAATGATCAACCGGGGAGCAGGCCGGGCCTTTGTTCTCAGCTCGGACATTTGTTTGGTCCCCAGCAAGTTCCCTCTTACTCCCCCCTTCCCCCCCAGGGGTCAACCTTCTAGCAACAAGGTTGTGCTGTTGCCATATGCAGAGCCCTCCTGGTGGCTTGGTGCTGGCCCCACTGGCTGCTCCACGGTGAGCCCAAGTCACGTTCATCATAGGAGTAAATTTGGGCTCCCTGGTATCATAATAATAACGAAGGCATTGAGGCGACACTTTCTTTCTTCCAGCCAGGCATTGTCGCAAGCTCTTTATAGCATATCTAACTCAGTTACGAGGACACCGTTCCTGGGAATGACCACAGGCTGCACAGGTCGATGTTCCAGCATTAGGCTCTGAGGTGGAGACGAGGAGGCCTAGGAGGGATGGTGGTGGCCACCAGCACAGCGTGCCAGGTGCCTTCCCTCCATCCCTCAGCTCCTCCTGGAGGGTAGAGTGTCGTGGCTAGTGGGCAGAAGGAGGGTTGGAGGCTGTGAACGAGGCCGGGGAATCCTGGTTCGCAGGGGCTTGCTCCTGCTCCTGGGCCGGGCTTGGGTTCTCCTCGGCCTGACAGCCCGGCACCTGCCCGCAGCCCCCTGGGCTCTGGCTGCCCCCCGCCCCCACCCCAGGAGCACGATGACGTGCCTGAGAGTGCTCGGGACTCCTCATCGGGGCCTGCTGCGGAGGGCTGGCCTCTCTGGGGGACACAGTGCAGATGTCCTGGAGGTGGTGAAGCCAGACACATGCAGCCCCCGCGACCATCCTCATCCTCGTGTTAGTGTGCTGACCCGTACTCGGGCCCAACCTGGAAATGTAAAGCAGGAGCAGAGCCAGGCAACTCAGCCTCTTCCACCCAAACCTGCGGCAGGATTCCTGGGGGACCTTTGTAAGAAGACGGGGTCCTTGCCCTGGTCCCCATTGCTGCTTCAGACTCTGGGAGATTGGGGCTAAGGAATTAGTTTTTTTCTAAGCCCTCCTGAAAACTCTAGGTTTGGGAACGATTGGTCAGGTCTGAGCCTTGAGAACCGAGGCAGAAAAGAATGGTGACTGGCCAGTTGAGTGGTTGGTGTGCCCGTTACTGGAGAATTGGAAACTGGCCCTGCTGGTGGTGGGGGGTGGCGGAGGGCTCCGGAGGCCAAGGAGCACCCCCTGCAGGGAGCTGGTTTGGGGGGACAGGGGACACTGCAGGCCTGTCCGTTCTCTGGTCTCTCCCGCTCTGCACTCCCTGGGTGTTCCTTCACCTGCTCCTCCCGGCCGCTCCTTACTTTCCAGGTCACCTGTCAAGGACCTCCCCCAACACGGAGCCTACCCCAGGACACATTGGGTGGTCTCAGAATTGGAGTACAGGCTCATGAGCTTGAGGTCTGCATTGGGGCAGCCTTTGTGGGTCACTCCCTTCCTGGACCTCAAGGCTGGCGTGGGGAGCCCTGCCTGGCAATCCCCAGGAGTGGTGGGCCTGGGCCCGAGGGAGGCGGGCTCAGGACGCCCCTGTGCCATTGGCCATCTAGGTCCCCACGGGCACAGGGGCTCACGGGGAGGAGCAAAGGGGTGTCTGTCTGCAGCAGGTTAGCAGGTCAGCTGGTCACACAGGCAGCTCTGCGGGATGTCCCAGCACGGAGCCCGGGCTCCCCGAGGAGGCAGAGACCGACCTGGGACTTGTTTATTCCTGGTCACCAGGCAGTGGTCAGGAGAGAGGAACTGAACGCTGGGAGACGCCACGGTCAGTGGATGGGGCTGATTTTCCAGCGGGGGTGTGAGTTGTCGCTTAGATTCTAAACAGTGGTGCTCCAGAGGCAGGTGACTCAATGACAAGCTTTTCGCTCTTCTTGGAGGTGAGGGAGGGTGAGAGAAGTGAGAGCTTGGGCAGCTGGTGCGTGCCTGGGGTTAAGCCGCCAGGCATCAGTGGCGGGTGGGCAGGAGGGTTAAGGGTGTGGGGTGTGATAAGAAAGCGGGAATGTTTGACCGGCACCGTGGTTTGTGGTCGTGGTGGCTGAAGTCTGGAAGTTCACGCAGGGGGAGAGCAGATGGAAGAGCTGGGGCACTCAAGTGGGACTAAAAAGAGAGGCCGTGACGATCGAGCTGACATTCGTTAGAAAAATATTTTTAAGCGAGAGCTAAATTGTCAGGCGAACCTAGGCGTGCAGGCTTTATCACTGCTTGTCTGCCCGTGGTGTGACACCCAGTGTCAAATTCCTCCCTGTTCAGGCCATTGCTTTCCAAGGGGCCATCTTGGCAGGGGACCGAGCCTGACCTTACTGCAGCACAGCCTTGGGGTCACGGGAGACTGAGTTTTCTAGGGATGACGGGTTTGGAGCTCATTCTGTGAAGTTCTGATGAGGGAGAGTTTGGTGACATTTTCAAGTTCACTGGTGGTGGTACATTTGTAAGGAGTTGGGATTGACTTTGAAAAGATCGTCAAGTCTGGCCTCCGAGCTGAAGCCCAATTCTGCCCTAGACTATGTTGGAGAAGAGACCTTCCAGTCTCGAAACACATGCTTTTAGGTTTAATGAATTTAGTACTTTCCAAGGTAGCCCCCGCTCACGTTTGAACTTTCTAATTTTTGGATACGTGGTTTCCCCAAGTGGAGTCGAAGCCTGCCGTTCTGGTAATTCTGACCATTCATCCTGGTGTCCTGCCTTGGATTTACATAGCATAAATTGGATTCCTTGTGCACACAGCAGTCCTTGGATATTGGAAGACAAACCTTATCTGCTCTCATTACACCGAGAGCTCAGCATGCACTGAGCACATGCTAGAAAACTGACTTTCTCACTTAAGTGAGAAAGTACAACAGCCCCATTGTTAGGGGTTATCCTTACAATTGGCCCCATTTTACAGATTGACTTGGGCAAGTTCCTTAAACCTCAGGCAGTGGGCTCTGTGTGGTATCAAGGAGTGGTGGCCTGTCTGTCATTTTAGGGGTGCTCTCAGCTTTGTGCACCTGGACCCCCTCGAGGTCACCCACTGCCCTGACGTGGCCAGGTACGGGCTTCCCATCTCTCTCTGTTAAATTTCATCTTACTCATTTGGCCTTTGGAACTCAAAAAATATTTGAACACTTTCTTTGTATGGTACAAAGGCAGACCTAAAAAAAAAAACCAACAACAAAAAGAGGACCAGACCTGATTCCTGCCCTAAAAAGTTTGTAATCTCTTTGGGACAATGAGTCATTCATAGAAAAAGAAACTTGGATGATGCAGGCAATACCTCTCCTGAGGTCATCTCTCTGTTTCTCTCTCTTCCTGTCTGTAGAATCCCTGTGTCAGTCACTGTGTGTGCCATTGGGCTGTCGTGTCTGTTGTGTGCTTGTTTCTGTTGAACTGTTACTGAAACCCACCACTGTCATTTAACTTTCATTGAACAGTGCGTTATATCCCCGGGAGGACAGAACATTTTCTTGTGCAGTGTGACTTCGGTGCGGTGGTTTCGGCACAAGGGGTTCTTTTCAATCGCTGGGCCACTGGAAGGGAAGTGTCCGTGGATGGTGGCCGTGCTGCTTTGGAGTTTGAAGAAGGGATACAGAACCTTGGGAAGGTGGGGCCTCGCCTGCCTGCTCACCCTTACAGCTTCTGAAACTTAACCGTGCCCGGCACACAGTGGGGCCTTCCAGAAGGAGCGAGTGCCTGTGTGGTGTACGTGGTGACGTCGGTAGAGCCTTAATTACAGGGCATACCCCTGGCTCCTGGATGGAAACCGGAAGCTATGGCCTGACTTCCTTCATATCGGTCTGGTCGTGTTCAAAATAAGCTTCCAGCAAATGTGTTCTGAGATCTCCAGAGGAAAGAAACTGGGAGAAACGGTTCTTGTTTTGGAAACAACTCATCGTGTCATGGGATGCAGATGGGATCTCACAGCCTCATCCTGGGCACGGTGGCCCGGCAGGTGACTCGGGCTGGCTCGCCTCTCTGCAGCGCAGCCCAGCCCAGCATGGGCAAGGCAGCTGGAGGGCAGCTGGGTGCTGCGGCGAGACGCCAGTGGGTGATACTGTCCCTGTCCGGGGAAGAGATTCGGAGCTTCACCCACTTTTGCTCTTTTGCCACTGAAAGGAAGACTTCCCAAAGTGCTTCCTTATGGAGAACAGCCATGGCTGCCCTTTAAATGACAGGAAAGAGCATGCACTAAGCGGTGTTGCCTCTTGTCATCCAGGTTGTGTCTCGCTCCTTTCTGAAGCCAGTTAATGAGGTTCCCAATCTGGTGTGGGTGTGGAAACGCCTGGTTTGAAAATGAGTGGGGCCGAATGTGATTTCCTGGCCCTTTGGGGACAGGGACTGCTCTCCTTTCAGATCCGATGCCAGAGCGGGACATTCCCCCCTTCTCTTCTTCTCTGCTGGAGAAAATGACAGGCAGCACGACTCTCGTCTTCCATTCCAAAGTCCATGGTAGCTGACTGGGGCACACTTAATACTTGTAGCTCTGAGGCTGTGCGTGTGGTGTGAGATAGGGCTGTCCCGTGATTGCCTCTGGGTCCTGGGGCTTTTATTGGACAGTTCAGGGTCGCGGCTCCCCGAGTTCCTCCCTTCCCTGACTTCCCCGTCTCTCACTGTGAGGGACCGCGCATGAATAGCAAGCGTGGATTTGAGCGTTGATTCATCGCTCCTTTCAGAGGGCTCCTGAACTGGGAAAGCCGCCAGTGGGATCGGATTCTCATTTCCTGAAACTTCAACCGAAGCTACCACTGGTCAGATAGCAGAGCTGAGAAACCAGAGGGGTGAGAACGAGTCTGGCTGGGCAGAGCTCTTCGGGGAGCAGTCCCAGGACCGTGCCGAGCCCTTTCCTGCTTGCAGACAAGAGAGCAGGATTTACTGTGCTGATGTCAAGGCTTGGTTAGGGTCCTCTGCCCGCAGCCTGGACACCAGAAAGGGACGCGAATACGTGATAGTCACACCCACGCAGAAGGCTTGCATGTCACGAATGTGTTTTAAGTGGTGATCTTTCCCACCTGGATGTTAGTCAGTTTTCTTTCCTCATACCCAGAAGGGTGTGGACTTTATTTTTAATCTTAAAACAACTCAAAGCTATCAACATGACCTGGTTCTTATATTTTTATCTGTATGTGAAAAGCAAATAAATGATCCGGTGAATTTTTATTGCGATCTGTTTAGTGAGGTTTCCTGAGATTAAAAAGCAGTACTCATGTTGATTCACAGCAGGCTGTCGGGGTATTTTCGGTCTGATGGTTCCGATACTAATTTTGCTTGGGAGATGGGGAAGCAGTGGTGGGCTGGGGCTGGTGCCACCGCACTGGGCTCCGCTGAACTTGGAGAGCTGGTGGGCTTCACATCATAGCCTGGGAGTCCTTACCAGGCGCAAATCTCTTCTCCTTCAGCAGGTTGTTAAACATTTATCAGCTTTATAATTACTTTTATTTAATGAAAATGTATGTAGCACTCATTGTGTGCTAGGCACTGAGCACTTGATTAGTACTGACTCATTTAACAGTGCCTGACAACCCCATGGTCAGTGCTACTATTATCTGCATTTGCAAACAAGGACACTGAGCCACAGAACCTTATTAACCTGCTCCAGGCCACAGCAAATGAGGGACTGAGCCTGCTCACAGAGGACTGTGCTGTGCTACCTGCTGCTGTTTGAGTGCCTACTGCATGCTGCCTCTTATAGACGAAAAATGCTCAGACCCTGATCTGGCTGGCTCCAAAGACGAGAGCCTTCTCCAGGGAGCATGGTCTTATCAATGGATGGTCTTGAAGATTATTTCTTAAAATATTCTTTGGTCATTTCAAGCCAAGGGGAGAGAAGTAGGGAAGAGCCCTTCATTTACCCATGGGAAGGTATGAAAGAAAAAGTCCTTCAGTGCCACTTGTTAGACGTGGTAAGGCGGACTTGGTAGCAAGACCATCTTGGTAGGTGGAGGCACCGAGGCAATGGGGTTTTGCGGTGGGGGAGAGAGGTTGGGCTCAACTCTGAACACAGCATGGGCAAGTGGGGATTAATTCATAGCTAAGGACTAGGGTGGAAGAGTCACTAAGAGAAGACTCCAAGGGTGAGGGGCATTCTGGCCAAACTGACCTAACGGGATTCTTGCTGAGACGGGCAAGGTGGTCACATGTCACCTGGGGGGGGATGGTAGAGGGTGAGAAACCTGCTCAGGTATGGAGAGTGTGCAGGTATCGAGGGACCAAGGGTAGAGGTTCTTGATAAACTGAACTGGCAGGGTTCTTTGCTAAAAGTGCACGTTACCAGGAAGTGCACATGTGGCCTGGGCGGCTCAGGAGCCTGACGAAGTTTGGCCAAGTGAAGAATCTTGTCAGTGGAGAATGATGTCATTGGAACAAGGGCTTTGCCACAAAGCATGCCATGGTGACGGTATCTCTAGGTGTTATTGTTAACTCTTCATAAATGGCTGCAAGCAAAACGGCCCAGGGTTTCCTTCTCATTACTGCCTATTTTAGAAACAGTCCAAATGGTTAGCTCTGAATTTTGTCTTCTGGATTTGGGGCAGTAACCTGCGTGGGTGTGGATGTGTTTTATGGCATTTTGTTTACACATGTACCTTTGAAAATCGGGAGGTTCTGTAGGGCTTCCTTAGAAGAGTCAAATGTGAGCTGTCTCTGGTGCGGGGCGGAGGGTGGCTGCGCACAGGTGCCTCCGGCCGTCCGCGGGAGGGAGAATCTGCCCGCGCCTGCGTTCCTCGGTGCCCGGCATGGGAGCCGCCCTTCACGTAACACAGAGGTGCCAACGCTCTGTCCGTCTTTCAGATAAGGAACCTGAGGGTTCAGCGAGGTTCAGGTACTCACCCAGTGACACCTCCAGGAGGCGGTTCTGCCAGGAGTCGGCCCCAGGTCTTTGCCTCCTGGGCCATCCTTAGCCTCTTCTGAGCCTGACGGGTTTAGAGGCTGCCAGCAGTTGGCAGGTGCACCGTAAGGGGGAACTTGCAGCCCCCTGCTGAGAGCCGTGGTCACTGCTGTAGGACCCCTGGGCTCAGTGGCAGTGGAGCCCTGGGCACGCCCCTGGATGCCACCCCAGTGGGCGTCTGGGGTCTTTGAGCCTGTCCCTTCTTCTGGGTCTGGCAGCCCTGGCCACAGTACTTCCAATTACACGCCCCCCCCACCTGCTCGCTGTAACCCCCCACATGCCAGCAAGCCCCGGAATCTTTACGTGTAGAGGGCTGTGGGGAATCGGGGTGGAAGGTCGGGCCAAGGTCAGTAGGCAGCATGGTTGTTTGTTCTGGTGGGAGGTAACCTTCACCTAGAAGGTTTCTAGTTCTTTCCAGGTTTATCTCCCAAACACTAACTGGTATGGAAATATTATATATAGTTTTGTAACTCTTTTTTCTAGGTGATCTTGAACATTCCAAATACCTCCCATTACTCGATGCTATTGATAAAATCAGGATGGCTTTGAACTCAGTAAGTGGTTAATTATTAGCTTCCCTGGCCTTTCCTTCCTTCATCTGGTATCCCCAACACTGAGTGGTGGTCTGCGTTTGCAGGGATGTGTGGGCTGCAGGGTGGGGTGGGGGGCTGGCACATGGCAGCTGTACAGGTGCGTCTCAGGCGCCATTGCTGGCGGGACAGAGCGGGTGGTGTTCATTCTCCACTTGACCACTCCCGGCCTGCTCTGCAGGTGGGTCGGGGCGGGCAGGGACGAGATGTGAGGACAGAGGAGGCAGGCTGGTGGCGAGAGGTAGTAAGGCCGGGGCAAGAGAGCCGTGTGGGATACCACCAGGACCCAGCTTCCTGATAAACCAGGAGAAGTCTGACCGAATGAGGCTTGGGGCAGGCCGTCCCTCCTTGGGGACAAACGCACTTATCTGTGTTCCCCGATTATCTGACCAATTCATCTCATACCTGAAATAAGAGCCTTTAGCAAAGAGTTTGAAAATTTTCCTAGATTCTATGTCCGGAAAATAAAGACCTTTGTTTTTCCCTTTATTTGTTACTGATATTTATTTTTTTTTCCCGGATCTGTCTTTAATTTTAAATCCATTGCACAGGACTCCCGGGGACATACCGGGTGGGAGGGACGGCGTGTTCTTAGATGGCTGAGATTGAGGCCAGCACATGCCGACTGTGGTGCCCCTGGTACCCTCATTTAGATCAGAGATTACGTTCCACTTCCCTGTGCCCGCTGCCCTGGTTTAGAGTTACGGGCTGCGGACTTTTGAAGGCCGGCACGAGTGAGTTACTGAGCCGAGGTTAGCGCCCGAGCCTGCGTTTGGTTGTTCCTTTATAATCACGCTTCCCTGGAAGCCCCGCTTAAACCTCTGAGGGGTCAGTGGCCAGAATGCCCGCCCTCTGAGAACAACCTCAGACAACCCCGCTGTGGTCTCTGAGCTCGGCAAGAGATGAGAGGCAGAAATTAGTGAGTGGGAAAAGGTTTTGCATGGGGACCTTTAGACACAGATAGGAGGGCAAATGTGGCCTCCCAGAGGGGCGAGACAAGGGGCAATTGAGGGGCATTTGAAAGAAGGGGAAGACGGGGCAGTAGGGTCCCTGGTGTCCTGTAGGGGGATGGGTCTTGAGAGGGCGGGCCTTGGGAGGGCAGTTTGCAAGTAGGCCGAGGGAGGGCAGAAGGGCATTCTAAGAAGGCAGGCACCAGCCCAAAGACGGAGCTGAGGATAAAATGCCACACTGGGCAGCCCCTGCCACATTTCCATGTGTGTGCACTCTGACCCAGAGAGGGCTGTGGCTGCGGGCGCCCACGCCCGTCCCACAAGCTTGCACGTGCCGTGCGGGGCACGCATTGCAGCAGGACGGCCAGAGCCTGCACTGTGCACACTGAGGTGTCCGTCAAGAAGAGATGGTGAGTGACGATACGTCTCCTGTAAGAGAAGAGGACGTAGGAAGGGAATTTGCAGAATCACATGGAGATCACATATTCCTTTAGGCACATTTCTTAGCTCAGGTTCTAGTTGTTTTTTTTTTTTTTTGAGACAGAGTCTCACTCTGTTGCCCAGGCTAGAGTGAGTGCCGTGGCATCAGCCTAGCTCACAGCAACCTCAAACTCCTGGGCTCAAGCAATCCTCCTGCCTCAGCCTCCCGAGTAGCTGGGACTATAGGCATGCGCCACTGTGCCCGGCTAATTTTTTCTATTTTTAGTTGTTTGGCTAATTTCTTTCTATTTATAGTAGAGACGGGGTCTCACTCTTGCTCAGAGCTGGCCTCGAACTCCTGAGCTCAAGCAATCCTCCCGCCTTGGCCTCCCAAAGTGCTAGGATTACAAGCATGAGCCACCGCGCCTGGCCTCAGCTCAGGTCCTTTTCTGCAAAGTGAGTGCCTTGATGGTACCCGTACCAGTCTCGGGGGGGGCTATGATCAGGGTCCAAAGAGATTGGGAGCACAGAGGCCCCGAAGCACTGTGTTCTCAAACGTTAGCTGTTGTTGTTCTCTTTACAATTCTAGCATCGCTAGTCGGTAATTTTGTACCCTGATTCTCAAGAAGAGGCCTCGGGGAATTAAAGGTGCAGGATATTGGCTTGATTGGTTCTAATCCCAGACCTCTACACAATTTTTTATTATTATTGTTTATTTTTTACAAAATCCCAATGCCTGCCACTTTTTTTTTTTTTCATGTCAAAGACTAGATAGTAGAAAATAAATCGGAACACTGACAATGGAGAATTCTGGTTGGTTTTTGTTCTAGATAAATTCAACATTTGACATAATTATAGGCGCCCCCCAGAAGAATGTGTAGTCCCTCTGCAACATCTCGCGGGACTGTCGCGTGAGACTGTGTGTTTAACCCTTTAGCGTAAGCAAGAGTTTCAACGTGGTTCGTCTTCTTTTCTGTTGTTTAGGGGTCACCGCCAGGTGCTGGACCTCACTACGAAAACTATGGATACCAACCGGAAAACCTCTATGCCCGGCAGCCCACCAGGGCTCCCGGTGTCTACTCTGCGCATCCGGCTCAGTACTACCCATCCCCGGTTCCCCAGTACGCCCCGAGGGTCCTGACCAACAACTCGACTCCCGCCATCCACACGCGGCCCAAGTCCCGCTCGGGAGCTGCGTGCTCCTCAAGTAGGACCCGCTTTGCATTTGTTTCCTGCCGCGACCCCGAGCTCCGGGGTCTGTCTTCCCGCGTGGGCTCTCTGCTCCCACCACCTCTGTCACCGGCTGTCCCGGTCTGATCCTGTCCCTCTGTCTGCTGGAGCCGCCTGTCTCCACGCGGCTTTTCCTCCCTCTCTTCCCACTGGGGCAGACCTGTCGCCGCTGCCAGGTCTCCGCTCTGCAAGACCTCCACGTTCTGTTAACTCTCCTCTGCCTGTGTCCCTCGGCGTGGGCTTTGCACACGGGCCTCTCTGTGTCATCCCCTGCCTGTGTGCCTTGTGATGTCTCCTCCTGAATACGTGGTAAGCTCCCCAGGGCAGAGACGAGCCGTCCTGCCTTTCTTTGCGTGCCGGCCCCTGGACACAGCGGGTCTCGTTTGGATGCTGCGTGTTATTTTGTGTTCGGTGCATGACGTGGCCGGAGTGGTTGCAGCACAGACGTGTATCCGTGACATCTCACCAGGCTTCACTGTCCTCTGGCTGGACAGCCCGAGCGGGGTTGGGGGTTGCTGAAGGTTGAATGGCCTTTGCTGTCTCTTCTCGCCCTCGTTCATCTCGCTTTTCTTTGCCATTTCATTTGCGTCCTGTCTCCCCTGTGTCCCCTCCCCTGGTTCCCCTCCCAGGTTTTAATTCAGGGTTGTTTCAGAAACCACTGTAGGGCCGAGTCAACAGCAGACTACATGGAGAATGGTTAAGGCAAATGAATAGTTAGTTGTAATTAAACTCTGCAGTGGCACCGTGGCAAACCAGGGCCAAGTGAAGTCTGTACTGGCCACTGCCTGTCCCCCCTAGGGTAACCCTGGGGGCTTCCCGCTGCTCATGAGAGCCGGGCAGGTTGCCACCCACTCAGTGTGAAGTTAAGGATGCCCGATTTAACCATCCTTAACTCCACAGGCAAGTTATCTAATCTTAGATAAAGTGGCACGCAGGAAAGTCACCTATGGAAGAAAATGACCTTGGTAATGGGTCAAAGAGGCCATTTGGAATTTCTCCCCTGACCTGCGCTGGCTCCCTCCTGCCTCCTTAAGGCACAGTCACTGTAGCTGGGCTGTGATGAAATCCTGTGCTTGGGCAGTCCTCAGACCAGCAGCCTCACCTGGGAGCCTGTTAGAAATGCAAATCCATGCCTGACCCCCGCTGAATGCTGACTCCGAATGTCTGGGGATGGGAACCAGGTTCCCCAGGTAATCCTTAAGCCTGCTGCAGTTCGAGAAGGATCGTAGAATGATCAGAGTGTGGTAACAAAGTGAGAGGCAGGGCTGTGAGCCCTCAGCAGGGGGTCAGCTCTGGTCGATCCAACTCCAGAAGCTGAGATTCTCACCCTGGTTGACTTCCAGAAGCACAGGTGTGCACAGGTGTGCACAGGTGGGCAGCACCGGGCGGTCGTGCCACCTCTGCGGCCTTGGAGGGTCTGTTTAAATGCCTTCTCCCCTCTCTCTCCTCCACCTGGCCACCTTCCTTCCAAGGAGGGCGGCGTCTGGCACCGTCTTCCGAACCTTGATGCAACTTTTGGCACGCGCCCTTTGGCCAACAGTTCTGTGTCTGTCTGTTTTGACTAGAGAAAATTGGTGACCTTTCCGCCTTCCTTTGTTTTCAGCTGAAATGTGCCTAAATTCCGGGTCCAGTGTTTCTGCCTTCAGACCGAAGGGCCTCGGCTAGTGTGTTGGGTAGAACTTACAACAGAGATCGGAAGGTTCTAGAGCTATCTCATATGGTAGCTGCTGACTACTGAGCACTTGAATTTGCATCATTTCATCTAGTTCCATCTAACGTTAATTAAAGTGCAAACAGTCACGTGTGGCTAGTGGCTGTCCCAACAGGACAGTGGGGATTGTTAAACACCCTTGAGTAAGACGATTTATTCTTCTGCCTTGAGTAGCACTGGCAGGGCGATGATAGTTTGGGGGACGTTATTATTATTTTGCTTCTATTTGTAATTACCAAAATGAGGTACTTTTCCTCTTTTAGCCCATTTTTCACATTAATCATCTGCCTATTTTGAGACTCTTTAGCATGCTGTACTTTTTTAAAGAGCCTAACTTTGGGGTTCTTTGCTTCAGATCATGGCTTTCCGCTTCTGTTTTCTAAAAAGCATAAAATTTAGTGTCACGGAACACGTAAAACCTCTTGGGATATGTCTTTAAAATTAAAGTCACATTTTTAAGTGCCTATGAAATAATTATTTGTTAATATGGCATACTGTAAAAGCAGTGCATGGAATTTGAGAGTGTGACTTAGGACTGAGTGTGACGGAATGCCATGTCTCCTCCTTCCTCCAGAGACTAAGAAGGCGCTGTGCATCACCCTGGCCCTGGGGGCCGTCCTCGTGGGAGGCGCGCTGGCCGCCGGCCTGGTCTGGAAGTTCAGTAAGTGCCGGGGCCGGCCCCATGCAGGGCCGTGGCTCCTGCAGTCCCGGTGTCCGGGCACGGCCGGCTGTGTGGGCCGTGGAGGCCTTTGGGGCCCTCCCTGCAGTCTCTCCACCGCAGAACAAGGCTCTCCTCCTCCTTCTCTTTGTTCGGTCTGGGCGCCGCATGAGTAATGCTCTTGGCAGCCGCCCGCCCGGTCGTCCGGGTTGCTCTTGCTGCTCTCCTGCTCCCTCCCACTCTGTGGGTTGCTGTAGTCCCGAGCTATTTCTGTGGTATTGACACACCGCAGCAGAAGGACTTAGAATTTGCCCAGCACTTGGGATGCCAGGTGCCACCAGGCACTGCGCGCACAGGTTCCCCTGCCTTGGGGCCACGCCTGGCCACCTGTGTCTCATGGTGCAGCAGTGGCTGCCGGAGCCAGGCATGCCCCTCCCCTGCCACCTCCCATGCCCTTCTGATCGGCCTGGGGCGGCGCAGACTCCCTGCCCATTTGTGCGCCCCTGAAGTCACCTCCGTGTGGCCGAGAGGACGTGTGAGTGCCGTCCAAACCTGGACACTGAGCGGGTCCTTCCCACCGGCCCCGCAGAAGCAGCGTGCAGCCCGGCCCTGAGTCCACGCGTGGATGCCGGTGGCAGGGACGCATCTCCTCCTCGCTCAAAACCAGGGGGGAGCGATTGCATCTCCCTCTCGGGGCCGGGGAGTGGGTGGGGTGGCGCGGGTGGCCCCAGCCTGACGGGCACCCCTTCCCTCTGCAGTGGCGAGCAGGTGCACGGGCTCCCAGCTGGAGTGCGGCTCCTCGGGCATCTGCGTGAGCCCGGCTCTCTGGTGCGACGGTGTGTCCCACTGCCCCAGCGGGGAGGACGAGACCCGGTGTGGTGAGTGGCCCCTTTGGGAACGGACTGACTGCCGGGGTGGGGGTCTCCTCGTGACCACCTTGCCTGCGGCGGCCGGGTATGGAGGGCCGGGGGTGCCAGGCCACAGCACGTGGACACGCCACGTCACTGAAGCCCTGCCTCGGGGCTGAGCCCCGGGCCCAGAGGGGCTGTGCTCCTGGCACCACGTGGCAGGTGGGGGCCAGCCGGTGGGCCCCAGCTGCCGCCGCCGCCGGATGTCAGCTGAGACGGGCCAACGGTTTAACGTAGAAAGTGGGGGACGCACTGTGTTACCCCCCAGACAAGCTGCCTTTAAAGTCACATCTGCTGTCACAAGGTGGGACTTTCGTTTGCTTCTATTGTTTATTTATTTATTTTAATTGATCAGTAAACGCTGTATATATATCTATGGTGCACTACAGGGTGCTTTGGGGTGCCTGCTCGTGGGATGCTACATCAGCTATTTGACATACGCGTCACCTCACGGACACGCACGTCTTATTTCATGGTGAAAACACTTGAACTCTACTCTCGCCGCAGTTTTCCAGTATACGATATATTGTCATTAACTGTGGTCACCGTGATGTCAGAACGTATTCCTCTTGTGTCTCTGAAGTTTCGTGCCCTTGACCAACATCTCAATTCCCCCACCCCACCTCGGGGATGCCCACCCACTCTGCCGTCCCGTTTCCGCAAGTTTGGCTTTTTCACACTCCACACCTGAGTGAGTGTTTTTCTGTCTTCACCTGGGTCATTTCACCCGGCACAGAGTCTTCCACGTTCATCCCTGTTGTCGCAAATGGCAGGATTTCCTTCTTATTTAAGGCTGACTGGTGTTGCATTGTGTGTGTGTGTGCACACCACAGTTTGTCTGCTCACCCGCTGGCGGACGCTGAGGCTGGTGCCACATCTCAGCTGCTGCGATCAGCGCTGCCGTGCACACGGTGCAGGTATCTCTCACACGTATCTTCCTCTGGACACAGGCAGACGTGGGATGCTGGATAACACAGTAGTTCTAGTTTTTAGTTTTTGGGGAACCTGCACACTGTTGTCCATAGAGGCTGCACCCGTTTGCATTTCCCCAAACAGCGTGCCAGGGCTGCCCTTTCTCCACATCACCAACACCTGTCACCTTTGTCTCTTCCGTCACACCCATTCTAACAGGTAGGAGGTGACGCCTCACTGCGGGATTGATTTCTATTTCCATTTTCAATTAATGTTTGAAGGCGATTCCAAGGGAGGTGAAGTTGCTCTAACAGGGCGAATGGTGCCCGCACATGGGGGTTATGCTGAGAACCCCGTCCCCAGAGCTAGAAGTGCACGCCGGTTTGACTCAGCTCTGCTTCCTCTCCTTCTCCCCTAGAAATTATTTTGCATCCATGACAACACATT
>VSMD01019497.1:0-12678 GCA_008750895.1 Mirza zaza | reverse complement strand
TTATACCAATATTGAGAAAATTTTAAAAATCACACTTTTATTTGAAACATATTCAAAAAACATGCCTCTAAAGAGTTAATATACACAATGTGATGCCTGTAGTGTGCATCAGCCGACTCACCACTTCTTCTGCTTTTATGTATATGATAATGAATTATTATGAGATTTGAGTAAGCTTTCATAAATGGAATGCACATTGTTGATCCCTGTGATCTCTGTCTCTTTAGTTTGGGGAAATAATATGAGTACACAGAGGCATCAAGAAGATTTTTTATCTATGTATCTATTTATCTCTCTTTTCGTCTGTTCAGCTTTCCAGCTAGCTATCTATCTTTATAAGGGTATTTGAGAAATTAGAAATGAAAGTTCCTCTTGTAAGATTTCAAATTTTCCTCTCAACGAACTCACTGTGTAAGAAGGTCACACTTTCATGAAGATTACTTTTGGCTATCCAAAATCCCCAATGTGGTTCGCATTGGGTTTTGGATAGCCAAAATTCCTCTTGAAGCCATAGAAAACTAGAGGGCAGGAAAGAGACAACCACATGTAGAAGTAATGCAGAAAACATACTTAGAGTGTGTTAATAATGAAGTGATTATAGTTTTCAGGTCCTGAATGAAGTCTTGGAAGCACTAAAATTTCCCCCAGATGATGCCTTTCACATGACTCCTACTAATAAATGGCTACTATCTCTTCTAGATCAGCAGGAAGGATGGTGGACTGTAGTTTCTGAAAGGAAAAATTGTATTTTTAAACTGCTAAATGTTTCAGATAAGGCTATTGGGGAAATTAATTTATTTGATTATTGTAGAATGAAGATTTCTGTTACCATTCAATGGAAGGCCCAGGTTAGAGGCCATCTCAGAGAGATCAAGGTAATGTTCTTTGGAAGCCCACTGTGACTCTCTAGTAGTGAGTCCAAGATGTCTGGAGAAAAATCTAAGTGTGAGGTAGCTCTGTTAGGTCCTCGTAATCAGAAATAAGAAATGTAGGTGAGGCTTATGTCTGTTGTTACTGACATGTTTTATCCCTAATTATTTTTCAGTTAATAGCATCAGATGGAGAAAGACTTTACATAATGAAGATGTGTAGAATTGTTAAGCATGGACATAAAATATGTCTTGTATAGCTCAGTTTGGCAGAGTTCACAACAGGAGATGAATGCCAAACAATAAAAATTAAACAGGATAGGAAAAATAAGGCAGTAAAATAACACATGAAGAATATTTGCATGTAAACATCTCCAGGGATCAAATCAAGTAGGGATCAAATCAAACCGTTTTTTAAATATTGAGTTTAAAATGATACAATTAGTTTTATTTCCAAAAAAATTTTCCAAAAATGTAATTGTTGACCCCTATTTCCCAATTAATTTCTCTTTGATTCCTGAGCTCTCCAGGAGAAAGTAGAGAAGAGTATATCCTGCTAGCTAAAGGCTAGAATATTTGGATAATCATGATAATGTTCACTGCAGTTCATATATGGTCATTTCAGACATAGTACCACACACAAAAAAGGATTTATCAGTAGACTGTGTCAGCAATCCTATTCTTAGATACAAAGGATTATAAGCCTAGCACAAAGTAAATAGTCAGCGTTTGCTTACATTTTCAGAGGGCTGGACAAAAGGTTGCAGACAATATGGGCAAAGAGCTAAATTTACTCCCTAACTCAAGACAAGGGGGTTCTATATGTTGAGGGATAAAAGGGATTTTGGAACTTTATACTTGAATTCTTCCAGAAATCAAGAACCACAGCATGTTTGTGTACATACTGCCATAGTATATATTCATTGACACTAACATAAACCTCTTTAGGTGACCTATGCACAGAAAATAAAATACACCTTTAATTTTGAAGTGGACTCTTCAAATGTATAAAAATATCCAATTTTAATGAACAGAACATAAAAACTAAATTTTTTCTTCTATGATTTAGATCATAAAACATTACTTTAATATTAAAGTAGTGGCTATTTTTAATTATAATCATGTGATAATACTGTTTTATCCTCCTTTGACTTTCCAGACATAACAAATGGCAGTTTTATTGCTTAATTTTTGTACATCCTGAAGATCTTAAGAACCAATCAGAAGACCATTACTTAAATCTGGGTGAGAAAGTCTACAATTTTTTATAATTCAGTGACTCAAATAGGTTGTGGAAATGCTATTTTATTAATTTAACATCTCACATATGTGGTTCACTGGGAACATGATTTTGAAGAGTTTTAAATTTAACAAAACTCTATAGTGAATTCACCATATGAGAAATTGCACATTAACACGTACATGAAATGTAATACTTGAGAATAATATTCTATCAGTAAATAGTACATTACATCTCTTATGACAAAATATCTGTCGTGGAATGTGAAATGTATTAGCTCTTTTAGGCAATTGGTGCACTGAGGTAAATTACATAGTAATCTGCTTTGCAACCAAAAAATAGTCTTCCTGGTAAGCCAATTATAAACACTCCTAAATTGTTTATTCATCTATATACATTGATGTTAAAGTATGCTAACTTTATAAAACATAAATAGTTTAGTGTACAGTAGTTCATCTTTGTCCACAGGGAATATGTTCCAAGACTCCCAGGGGATAGCTGAAACCACAGATAGTACCGAACCCTATGTACTATGTTTTTTTTCTATACCAACAAAGCTATGCTAAGGTTTAATTTATAAATTAGACACAGTAAGAGATTAATAGCTAATAATAAAATAGAACACCTATAACAATATACTGTAAGAAATGTTATGTGAATGTAGTCTCTCTCAAAATATCTTATTGTACTGTACTGTACTCATCTATTTTTTGATTGCTGTTGACCACAAGTTACTGAAACTGTGGAAAGTGAAGCTTCAGATAATGGAAGACTCCTGTAATGAGATTTTTTAATTAAGGAGAAAACAAACTTCTTAACAGATAGCCAATTATACAAGCAAATGCTGAAAGAATGTGTAAGAATATAATTTACATAGAAAAACAAGTGAACTATAAATGGATTCCCAGAAGTGCCTCAATAATCTGACACAACATATTTTGTAATTTCTCAATTGAGGCTAGATATTTATGTTCCTAATTAAATTAAAACTTCCAAAATTAAATAAAATAAGCGAATTTAGTGTAATTATTTACTAAAAGCATCTAATTGCATAGGGGGCAATACTGATTGTCAAAATGGCCATAGAGACTTTCTATCCCTAATTTTATGTCAGAATCTCACTCCCGTCTAGTACTGTCACATAGTGTGATTATAGTTTTACACTGGAATTTATATTGACAGATGAATGGGTAAAAAAATGTGGTATATACATTCAAAGGAATATTATTTAGTCTTACAAAAGAAGGAAATCCTGTCATTAGTGACAATGGATAACTTGGAGAACATTATGCTAAGTGAAATAAGCCAGCCACAAAAGGACAAATATGGGATGATTCCACTTATACAAGATATCAAACTCATAGAATCAGAGAATAGAATGATGGTTACCAGGAGCTGGGGAAAGAGAAAATGGAGAGTTGTTCAATTGGTATTGTTTCAGTTATGTGAGATGAATAAATTCTAGAGATCTGCTGTCTATGTTACCAAGCTATCAGTGGACTCACTGCTTGATGTGCATAGGAGCTAATACCATGTCGCCAGCCTTTGAAAAAAGAAAAGCTTTATTGCAAGTCAACTGACAAGAAGAGTGAAGGTAATGCTCAGATCTGTCTCTGTCTCCCCGCACTGGGGGCTAAGTCAGATTTTAAAAGCATAGGGTAATGGGGCATAATCTGTTTGGATCTTACAATGGGGTGATACCAAGATGTATGCTCTAACTGGACCATGTCATGGGATGATGCTTGGGCTAGATCTGATTGGATTTGGGATCCTGCCATGAGGTTTCTGCTTCCTAATTCAGTCCTTACTCCTGGGCCCAAGAATTTAGGTTCCACCTGTAGTTGTATGCTTTGTTCATCTGGACATGCTCAGATTGCATGACCTTCAACCCAAGAGTCCCTGGTAGCTAAAAATCAACTCACAACTTTATTACATAAAAGTTAAGCTAGATTGGTCTGGTATGGTTCTACTTACAGTTACAATACTGT
Organism: Mirza zaza; assembly: GCA_008750895.1. Lineage (NCBI taxonomy): Eukaryota > Metazoa > Chordata > Mammalia > Primates > Cheirogaleidae > Mirza > Mirza zaza. The sequence continues at coordinate 8,581 of VSMD01019497.1, read as the reverse complement.
AACATGCACGTAGACATCTGTTAAGAGAATAGATCTCATGTTAAGCATTCTTACCACCCCCAAAAAAAGAGAAAACAAGGAAATTTTGGGAGGTGATGGATATGTCTATTACCTTGATTATGGTAATAGCTTCACGGGTATATGTATATGTCCAGATTCATCGACATATTATACATATTATACATCGACAATTATACATATTAAATATGTGTAATATTTAATATGTATATTAAATATGTATAATATTAATACACATATTAAATATGTGTATTAATTATACCTCACTAAAGCTGTTTTTAAAAGTTCTGTTTTGCAGATAAGAAATCATTTAAGCATATTTTAATTTTATATCTTCTTGCTTAGGAAACATTTTAAGTGACATAAGAATCTGGTGACTTGCTCTTAGGTTAGCACCTAACATTATATCTCTATACTCTAAGTAACTTCATATTTATTGGAGGAAAGAGCTAAGAACAGTGGGAAAGAACGTAAATGAAGGTAATTGCTTGTCTTCTACTGGCACGAAGTGGTGTTCTTAAGATTAAAGGTCTTAAATCTTTCATTCATGATGTTGCTAACTGACTATCATTCACTGTATCTGTTCCAAAGAATAGCTAAGAAGTAAAGGAGTGACTTTACTTTCAAAATTTCTGAAGATTACAATTTCAAAAGGTGGGCAAGGTAATTTTGAGAAAATTAGAAATGTTTTGGCTATCAAGATCTTGTTTTTAAATGGGAGCACTTTACAAACAATACCCAACATTTCCTCTCATCCTCCTGACAAAGAAGCAAACGCATACCCAGGGAAGAATTTGCCCATAAATTTTAAAGAATTCCTCTGTAGAGCCATTCTGTAATGGGAAAATTTGCCTCAATAATCTAGCGCATCAACTATTGCCATTGAAACTGTCTCTTATATTGAAAGAATACATATATTTTAAGTTTTCTTTTTGATATAAATGTATTTTTTCATTTTAAGAAATACTGTCTTAAATGACTACCCATCATTGTAAATATTTGAATTATTGTATACTTCTAACCTTTTAATCTGAGAATAATACATATATTTTAAAAGAATCCTTTTTCTGTCTTTCCTTTAGAGGGCTGATTTTATGTGTTTTATATAGGCAGTGTTTATTCTATTCACCAAATATACGAGTTTCTGGGGTTAAATATACTACATTTTAATTAAAATATCAACATATCATAGTTACTTTTCTTCTTGGAACAATTGAAACAAGGAATCTTAAATGATCTCAAATTTCAAAATGAAAGGAATAGATCCCATTTTAAATCATTGTTTTATTTGAAATGTCTTGATTATCCTCATTGGTAGTGATGATTGGATAGTGATGATTGGATAGTAATGACTTTAAGCCATCAGAAAAGAGGCTATTAAAAGTAATGATTATTGTATCTCCAATTTTATAATTAAAATATTGTTATTAAATATTTAAATAGTATCTTCGCATTATACCGAAATGGAGTAAATGTTTTCTAATTATTGTGTGATGAGAAGTAAAATAAGTCTCAGAGCATTAAACAAATGTAAGGCAGGTACTTTGGTTTAGGCTATTTTGAAATACCATTTATATTTCAGAAGGCAAATTTTGGGTTCAGAATACTGAATTTTATTCCCCTAATATTACCAACAAACTCTGAGATTCAGCTGTTTATCTATAAACTAGGGTGTATCTTCCTGAGCTCCTACTGCTATTATGAAAATTAAAAGAAAAAAATACTGACAAATATAAGTTGTAAGTCCTGTGAAACATAAAATAATATTATTGTAATTTTGAAGTCAGCTGTAAACTTGAATGGTCTTTGGAGATTTTAGAAAACACAACCTAAGAGTTCCCCAACCATTGAATTTCTGACTCAATCAATAGGTCTGGGAATGGAGTCATCTTGTATTTTTTTAAAAGCTCTACAGGACACTCAGTCAGAATTTCTGTGTTATGATCATGTTTATTATCACAATATAAGGTATTATTCTATTCTACATTCCCCATAATTTTTTTATTTCATTCCACCACAGGCAGAATGGGAGTCCATGATTCCCTAAAACACTTGTTCCACAGACTATCATTAATGCTTTTAAAAGAATGAATTGCAAAATAAACCCAATACAGATTGTATAACAAAAAAACAAGAAATAAATCTACTCTATTTCTGTCATCTGAAAATAAAAGCCAAAAGAAATTAAAGCATACAAATTCTTGAGATCTTTCTTGGAATATTAAAGAGTAAAATTCCATTTTTAGACCCAAAATGGTTAATGATAAAAAAACTCATGTTGACATAACTAGTTTGTATTACCAGAACTAGCATGGAGATCTCTTGACTTTCTATTAACTTTTCTCATGTGATCTTTTCAAAGCAAAGGTTCACTTCATCGTAATGACAATGAAGTAAAACTGAAAATATCAAAATTTCAAGGGAAACATAGCATCAACATTGCATCAACTATTGTCAATTAAAGTTTTTTGAGGTGATGCACTAAGTTTTGAGATGAGGATTATAGTGGCTAAATATCTTAGGCAGTAAATAAGAAGGGTAAATGAGAGAATCCCCATTATCAAGAGGTGGACAAATAAACAGATCATTATAAGTTGTCATAAGTGCTATAAACTAGAAAAGCATAACATGCTACTGTAGGAAATAAGAGTACCTCCTAATTTTTATTGCTGTTGAGATAGTCAGAATAAGCTCTCAAGAGGAGGCAGCTTTGAAACTTGATTCTCAAATGACAAAGAGTTGTCCAAATGAAAAGTGTGGGGAGAAGACAAAAATAGTTCTAGAAGAGAAAGCTGAGATGGGAAGTCATGAAAGAGGAAGAAACAGGGGAAGCTAGGTGACAATTTTGCTATAACTTGAGTAAAATGTAAAAAGGGAAGAATGTAGGGCAAGATTGAAAAGCATGTTATATGATATGCTTAGGCTTGTTCCTGGAAGCTGTTTATAATCCATTGATTGATTTAAAGATGTATGTCTTATTTATGCTGAAAAGAAACACATTCATTAATTGAGTTTTTTAAATCATTAATCATGCTAAGGGAAGTTGCTAAATTTAATAAAGGTCACTTAATGTCAGGAAAAGAGTGCTACATTAGGGCGAAAAAGACCATAGATCATTTGAGTTCTTTATGTAACATTGCCATTTTGCAGCTGGCAAATATTAAAGTGCTCCCTCCCTTAGATGCACATGTAACTGCAAATAATGCAAATAGCTCATCAGTGTATCTTAAAAAAATATATCTTATATTCTCTCCTCCTCTATCCACCAAAAAAGCAAACACATCTCTTAGTTGCTTAGTTTAGAGTTTAGATAATTTTATCCCTCTCTATTTGAAACATTTTCAATACCATATAAGGCTTCTTATCCTCTAGCTAACAACAACAATAAAAAATTCCTTGGTATTTAACAAAATAAACTAAAAACCAACTGAAATCTTTGGTTCTATTGCAAGAAATTCAATATTTATTTGAACTTCTACTTTAAAAATTAACGAATGCTTTAATCACAATGTATTTCTAAAAATACTGGACTATAACAGTGGTTGGTAATGATATTCATATTTAACTTCATATGTATAAATGCTTCTAATAAATAAGTTTATTCATATTGAAAATTAGTACAACATACCTTTATGATTTGAGAGCATATCTTTAAACTGTAAGCGTATATGCCTTAGAATTCACATAAGTTTCTTTTTCTTGACTCAATTGCATTTTAGTGTGATCAAAGTATAGAGTTGATATGTATATAGAGCAAAAATTGGACAATTAAGAACAGATTATATCATGTAATTTTTAACAATAGTTCAGAACAATATAGCATGGTGTTCATGCTTTTCCTAAATAAATTACTTTTTATAATCTAGCTAATAAAAACAACCTGAGTTAAAACTCAAGAAGATAGTATAGAAAAGAACATGCATATCAATGTGTTGAAGAATAGAATCACAAGAAGTGGTGGTAATGGTTGAGTTTTTTCATTCTTAACACTGATTTGAAAACAGAGGTTCTAGATTAAGATAAGATAAAGATAATCATTAAAAAAGAAAATAGTATATTTAACTTCCAAATTGTTAGAGAATAAGGAAAATGAAGAAATTGGATTGTGTAGTTGACACAGAAAAATTTTTAAAAAGGAAATAGCAAGAACGTGTAAAATATACAAAGCAGAACTCAAACAAAAAAATAGACCAAATATCAGTTATCACAATAAATATTAGTGGGTTACTTTTTTATTAAATTATAAATATAAGATTACATTAATAAATGTAAGTATCTATAGGATATTAGAAGATCCACACCTAAAATTAAATGGCACAAAAAATACAGAGATGGGCAAAAAGATATGAAAGGTAAATAAGTCCAATTCTCTTCTGCAGGGAGAACTGGCCTCTGCTCTGTTTGTAGAGTAGACTTTCTAAAAAAAAATATTAAAATTAAATAAAAGGCAAATAAAATTTCTTTCATGAACTCATTCATGTCTATTAAAAATGGAATAAGAGAAATAGAATTCAAAGCAAAAAAATCAATGAGACAAAGTTTTATACAATTTACAAAAAGAACACAAGAATTATAAAATTTTACATGCCCAAATCCCTAGAAATTGTTTATCAAAATAACGAGTTTAATAAGTATGACTGTAAATAGTACTCTTTCAATTAAAGATATTTATTGGTTATTTGTGATGTGTCGAACAGATGCTAGTAACAGTAACATTAGGGAGTTTTACCTTCTGAGATCTTTGCCCCAATTTTTTCAAATACATTAACTATTAAATGTGGAAGAACAAGAAAGAATAAAATTACCTAAAAAACAAAGTAAAACTGTAGAAAACAAAAAGGAATTAAAGCATAAAACCATAAGTTGGTGAAATCTAAAATTGACTAACAAATAAATCTTCCCTAATTTATATCCTCTGGCAAATCTAAGGAAAAAGCACATTTGTGTATAGGAAATGGGATATAATTACACTCACATATTATGAACAAAATTATTTTAGTAATTCAAAAATTTCTGGACAAGAAAAATTTGAATTATCAAAGTTATTTTAAAACGGAATAATCTGAGTAGGTTAAAAAACCATTAAAAATTGATGAATCTTTAAAAAAGTTATGTACCACCATAAATCATTCTATATAGATGGTTTTTCAGGCAAGTTTTTATAAATCTTTCAAAGAAAAAGTTAATTTCCATGATACTAAATCATTTTTGAGGTTTAATGTAACTTGACTTTTTTTAAGATCATTTTATGATACTTCCTTAACCTTGATGCTGAAGTCTGATACCACATATGTTCCACCTTTATCATTCTTTATTCTCTTATATCCTATTGTCTAAGCCTCAAAAATTGGCACTATCCTTGATTCCTCTTCATTATTTGTCACATAATATTGATCAGTAAGTCTCAAGAATTCTACTTTCTAAATACCTCTAGAATTAGTCTATTTCTCTCCACCTCTCTTGTTCCCCAAGGTAGGCCATTACCATCTTCCATTCTGGTCCATTAAATAGTCTGTAACTCATGTCATTATATGTGCTCTTGGTTATTTCTCATCCATTTTCTACGCTGTAACCTGGGAACTCTTTCTAAGATGTAAATATGATCATGTCACTTCATGCTTGTCAGTGATTTCCCATTTTCATTATCTAGCTATTTCCAATATCTAGCTCCTTTTCCAAACTTACAAGAATCTTCATGATCTGGCTCATGTCTACATTTTATCATAGGGATTATCAGTTTATGCTAATTTGCTGAGAGCTCCATGAGTTTGAATTACTAGCTTCTGGAATATTGCCTAAACATAGATAATGTTAGAAGTCAATACTGGAAAGTTATGGTCTTATCCTGTCCAATACAAAGAAGTTTGAACTTCTAAAAACATCATAATATTTGAGGACATATCAAAATTTTATTCCTCTTTACTCCGATAATATTATTCATTCCATCAGTTAGGAGAATGTTTGGCATATAGTGAGCCATGAGTAGGTATATAATGTCTGAGTAAATGTATATGGTAAGTGTTCAAAGTTTCAGAAAAACCTGTAACCCATATTGAGTTCATTCCACTGAGCTCAAGGACAGATATTGTATACTAAAATCATGAAATCATAGTTTGGTAGGTCAACCAATGCTACAAAAATATTAAAATTATTTCTATTTTCTTAATAGTATATAATATAATACAGGAACAGGTTAAAAATCTGTGGCTTATAAAGTTTAGTATTCATACAGATTTTGGGATTGAAGAGTAGTTCACTGAAGAGAACTCTGAGGCAGATTTTTGTTACCCTATTCAGTAAAATTCTATATACTAACTTTGAGGAGTCTACATTTTAGGTCCATTCTGAAAGACTTTATACAAAAACATAGTGCAAAGAGGCATGTAGGTTATGAGTATCCATATCTCATAAGAGATTTTAAATGGTTTCAATAGATTACCCCTGATGGCCTTTTTTTCAATTTACGGTGATTAATCAGATGTGATATAATGACTGGGGTAATTAGTTGCCATTTGGTATGACTTTTGGGTGGTGTGCTGGCTATTTTCTGTTTGACTTTCCAGACCTATTCTCCACTCTTTTCTGTGATCCAGAGGTTGAATTCTATAAGCTTCATCAATTTGGGTCATTCTGGCCAAAGATGAAGGTGGAAACAGAGTAAAGTCAGAGAATTTCTTCTTCTAGCATCATGCTTGCTTGTACTCAATTTGGTAGTGACTGTATTCTTCTTCTATAGATCATAGCTCCTGAAAAAGTGGCTCCTTTTACATTCCAAATACAGCTACAGCTCTTGCCAGATTATGATAACTGCTCCCTTCACTTCACCCTCAGGCCTAGAGATGGATAGGGCTTCCTAATATTGCTACCTCTGGAGTGCTTCGCTATTCTTTGTTGGTTTTTCTGTAAATCTTTCCATATGTTTGCAAATAGTCTGTTTATTAAAATCTCCCCAGTGATCACTTTTGACTTTGCTGACTGACACACTGCTATTAAATTAAGGGAAATGCCTCAAACCATCATGAAGTAATTTATACCTCTCAAGTTTGCCTCAGTGAGTCCACACTATGAGAAATCAAAACATAAAACCATTTTTGGTTCTAAGGAATTAATAACATTTTCCACTGAGATGTGCTGGAGTAAAATTCTGCTGTTCATGTAAATTGCTTATGAAAGGATTTAATTTAAAGCCCTTTTGAATGTCTTTATAGATTCCTTAGAGTTCCACAAAAGATCATTGGAAGATTTTCTTGGCTTTCTATTTGTTTGTATCCAAATAAGAATCAAGGAGGCAGCCCTTAATCGCTCAGCTGCAGAGAGTAGGGGCACATTTCAACATGTCTGTGATCAGCTGTAGAATCAGGAAGAAATTCTCTGACATGCCCTCTCTGCCTCAACTGCCTTAAAATTTGTTTTTACCATTCTGTTTCACCTGATTCAGAGGCAGCAATGCGAAGAGAGAGTTTAAATAAGTGACTTTTTTCTATGACAGATAAAGATTCAGATTATCATTAGTACATAAGATCCTTATAGGCATTAGGTGCTCACATGGGGATAGAGTAAGAAAAACTACCACCAGTTGAGTAGATCATAGAACTCTAAAATAGGTAACATTTGAGTTAAAGCCTCAAATATATCTATGAGGGGACTTCAAAACATTTGTGGAAAAATAGAATTCAAAGATAAAAATTAAAAATAAGAACTTTATTTCTTAACATAAGTTACATCAAGTGCAAGACACTTTTGTAAGCAATGATAACAGCTATTTAACTCATTCTTAAAGAACTGAGGGTCCTGGGAATTTAAACAGGTAAATACAGTGTTTTTTACATTATTAACTGAAGAAAAATGGATGCCATTTATAGATTTTTTAAAATTAGGAAACAAAAAGAAGTCAGAAGGAATGAAATCAGAACTGAGAGATGGATGTCTAATGATTTTCCATCAAAACTCTCACAAAATTGCCCTTGTTTGATGAGGGGAATGAGCAGAAACATTGTCATGGTGGAAAAGGACTCTCTAGTAAAGTTTTTCTGGGTATGTCCTGATAATGCTTTGGATAACTTTCTCAAAACACTCTCAGAATAAGCTATTATTACTTTTCCCTCCAGGAAGTCAACAAGCAAAATGCCTTGAGGATATCCCAAAACTGTTGCCATCAACTTTGCTCTTGACGGGTCTGCTTTTGCTTTGACTGGACCGCTTCTACCTTAGTAGCCATTGCTTTGATGCACTTATCTTCAGTATCATACTGATAAAGGCATGTTTCATCCCCTGTCACAATTCTTTGAAGAAATACTTCAGAATCTTGATCTCTCTTGTTCAAAATTTTCACTGAAAGCTCTGCTTTTGGTTGCAGCTGATGTGGGTACAACAGTTGTGGCACTCAAGTGAAAAGTTTAATTTTTCAGTCAGAATTGTGTAAGCTAAACCAATTGAGATGTCTATGATATTTTTTCTACTGTTAATTGTCAGTCTACTTTAATTAGGGCACTAGTAAGATGAATTTTTTTTTGTTGAAATTGATGTGAATGGTCTGCCACCATGGGTATCATCTTCAAACATC